>PVJH01007520.1:0-92351 GCA_004026705.1 Nesogale talazaci | reverse complement strand
CTGTCTGATCACCGTACTATACCAAAGCAGGGCGCAGGGTAAAAACAGGGAGGGAAAAAAGCTGGGGGTGAGGTGGGGTGGGGGTGGAATGCTGCTAAGCTGATCGGGCAGAATTCCAGGTCCTGCGCGTTCAGGCACTGCCCAATCGCCTGTAACAACACAGGCCTGCTATATCCGAGCGCACACGGGGGAAAAGGGAGAGAGAGAGAGAAAAAAACACACAGAAAAAAAATAATAATAGAAGACAAATGGGGGGGATGGAGCTAGGACTGGCAAGAAGCTAGGTCCCAGTTCTAGCCCCTACGTGCTTAGGCGCTATCCGATCGCCACACTATACCAAAGCAGAGCGTAGGGTAAAAGCAGGGAGGGAACAGGGCCAGG
The DNA here is from genome assembly GCA_004026705.1 of Nesogale talazaci. Lineage (NCBI taxonomy): Eukaryota > Metazoa > Chordata > Mammalia > Afrosoricida > Tenrecidae > Nesogale > Nesogale talazaci. The sequence continues at coordinate 91,970 of PVJH01007520.1, read as the reverse complement.
GGGAGGGAGATGACGCGAAGCTGATCAGCCGAATTCCAGGCCCTACACGTTCAGGGACTGTCGGATCACCGCGCTGTACCAAAGCAGGACGCAGAGCAAAAGCAGGGAGGGCCAGGGGGAGGGAAGTGGTAGAAGCTGATCAGCCAAATTCCAGGCCCTCCGCGTTCCGGGACTATCCGATCACCACACTGTACCAAAGCAGGGCACAGGGGAAAGGCAGGGAGGGAGGAGGGCCAGGGAGAGGGAAATGGCGCGAGGTTGATAGGGCTGAATTCCAGGCCCTACACGTTCAGGGACTGTCCAATTACCCGTTCAACACAGGCCAGCTCTAACCGAGCGCCCGCGGAGGAAAAGGGAGAGAGGAAAGTTAAGGGTAAAGTAGGATAGCGCGCAGTGCCTCCGAACCGCGTGGGCAGAAAAGGCACCACCGGTTCCAGTGCCATCCGAGCCAATTGCCCGCCACACAGGGGCGGCACACGCTCTCCCACAGGGAGAAGCAGGCCCCTATCCCTTCCCACGCTCCACAGGGGCAGCTCCCGGCAAGGTAAAGAGCCCAGCTACCTGGCTTTCCCCAGGACCCAGGCCGGGGCAGGGTGCGACACAGGGAGAGGACAGCTCCCTCTGAATGAGACTTCAGTAATGGCGGGAGCCGGCCCGCCAACCAGGCAGGGAGCAAGTCCGGCCGCGCGGGTGCTGGAGGCAGCCCCGACACCGGTGCTGGGTGCCCCAGCCCAGCCAGTCAAACTATCACTGTTTGGGGGCTGGATGGTTGCAGGTAGGGAGCCGAGCGCAGTCCCTGCTCGCCCCTGCACTGAGGGGGCGTGGGAGACGAGCGGCTCCCCTACGTGGCAGTCGTGAGTGGGCCTCTGCTATGTCGTAATCAGGAATTGTCCTAGTACGCCCCACAACCTGGCCGTCCTGTTCCTGGGCTGCGGTCAGGCGAGACGGGGGATTGGGGGGAGCGACACTAAGGTCTCGCCGCCAGTGGGAAATCGCCGATCTATAAACTTAGCTCCCTGGACTCAAGAAAAAGGCGGAGTGGGGCAGGGTCCCCTCCTGGGTTGGGAGGCCCACTTGTAGGGAGCTTTCCACTCACCAGAACTCTTCCCCTTGACCCCCCAGACACCAAACTCACCGGAGCTCCAGGTACGGGCTGCTTACCTCGGCGCCATCTTGACCGCTCTCCCAAATTGAAGGTTTTAAGGTAGAAATGATCCTGGAAGTCAAATGGTAACAGCACTGTCTGTCTCCATCTCTTATCTGTTTCTGAGAAGCATTCCAGTAGATTTTCATTCACATAGCACTGAATTGGATGCCTTTTTGAATGGAATTAAGGTATCACACAAGAATGGAAGCATACATAGCAAACATATCCATCACTGTAAGTAGTGAGTGTTAGCACTTAAATAGTCATGAAGTCTTCAGTTTATCAAAACAATTGCGGTAACATGTTGTTGGGGTTGACTTGAGGGGCAATCAAGTTAGTTCTGATTCAAAGTAACTCTGTGTACAGCAGAACAAAGCATTCCTCAGCTCTGAATCATCCTCACCACTGATTGTGGATACATTTCAGCCCATTTTTTGCAGCCCCTGCAGCAATCTATCTTGTTGAGAATTTTCCTTTTTGGCTTGACTTTAGCTTTACTAAACATGAAGTCCTGTTCCAGGCCCTCATTTCTCTTGATACAATGTTCCAAGTATGTGAGACAGCATTTCTTCAACTTGCTTCCATGCAGCATTCTGACTATATTCCCAAGTCCCCTTTCTTTGTTCTTCTAGGAGACTATTTTACTTCCAAGATTCTTCACCAACACCTGATTCAAATGCAGTGGTTCCTTTCTGGCCTTCTCATTCATTGTCCTGCTTTCCCACACACATATGAAGTTATTGACAATATCATGGCTTGAGTCGGTCACACTTATGTACTCTAAGCACTATTTTTCATCTTTTTTAATACTTTAAAGAAACGTTTGATTTATTAATTGCTGCTTTCATAGACAGTGATTAGGGATCCAAATAAAATTTCTATCTTCATTGTTTTTTATTATGCTGCCTAGTTCTCAAGTTATGAGGATTTTTGGTTTGCTAACAATGAATTTAATCCATACTGGTCTCCAGTCTTTAATGTTTATTTATAAATGCAAGTCCTTTTGATTTTCAGTAACCAAGATTATGTCACTTGTATAATACAACTTGTTAATGGCCTTACTCAGATCCTGATGCTATAATTTTCAACCTGTACATATTCTCAAATTAAGATGCTTAGCATACAGAGTGAATAATTATGGTAGAAATATACAACCCTGGTACACCTCTTTCCTGATTTTAAACCTGACGTTACTCCCTAGTTCTGTTCAAAATATGATCTCTTGTTTCCCATTAGCAAAACTAAGTATTCTGGAATTTTTTCATTCTTCTCAATGTTATCCAAGATTTTGTATTGATCCACAAAATTGACTGATATAGTCAATAAAGTACAAGCAAACATATATCTATCTATCTATCTAGTAGTCTTTATTTGCAGTCAAGCTATCTGACACTAACAATTATGTCACTAGTCCTAATTCCTCTTCTGATATTGGCATGAATTTCTGGTCACTCCACAAATTTTCAATTATCTTCAGCTAAATTCTACTTGCATGTGGTATTAACTATATCTTTTATAGTCTCTGAATTTTCTTAAGTCTAGCAATTTGTAGACACTACACAGCTCATAACTTTGCTTCGATCACATTCTTTAACAGAGATGTGATCATTCAAGGAAATTTCTTTGAATTTAAGTTGATTATCATTCAAAGAAATTTCTCTATGCCAATTTCTGGAGTAAAGGGACTTAGCTTTAAAGAAAGATGTAATAGGCAATGGGTAAAATTAAACATTTTTAACATGCAAATATGGATGCAATAAATATTTCCACTTTTATTATTTTGTCAGCAGTTAAGAAACGCTTGTGAGGCAATGCTCAACACACTTGACTATGACCCAAATGGTGGCTAGTTTAAACCCACCTAGCTTCTTTGGGAGAAAACAAGGCGGTCGACTTTCAGAAAGATGTAAAGTACAAAAAGGCCAGGGACAGGTCAGTCTGTCCTATGGAGTTCCTGTCCTTTAATGCCAACCCAACAGCATCCAGCAACAGAATGTTAAGCAAGTTCTAGCTTTCATCATTTCAACAGATAATTATAATATTGCCATAAAGCAATCATCAAAAAATTTAATAGAAGACTCATTTTCAGTTCAAGTATCAATCATGAATGCTACTTTAATAGACAAACTGCTCTTAAAATAGTCATTTCCATTCTAGTTTTTACTGTAAGCTTGTTGGCTAGCAATAGAAACATATGAAAGGTAGATAATGAACTGCTTAGGTTAAATGACTAATAATTAATCTGAGGCATTAGAACACATTTGAAGACATACAAACAGTTGCCTACTTATGTGTAACAAGGCATTAATCATCTCTTTTACATGACAGTCAAGAAACTCACCATTCTCAAATTTGTCACTTTCTCAATTTGAAAATAAGGCTGATTTTGCTTTATGAGAAAGTAAAAATTACCATTAACAATGTTAACTCTCTTTTTCCTTTAATCTAGAATGAAAGAAAAGCTAGAGTAAGAAAATCATTGCAAAGTAAACTTGTCCACCAATTAAAAAACCTTAACATTTGTATAGATAAACTTGCAAGCAGTTGACATTGAGGTTGATTATGTCACTATTAAAGGTAAATATTTAAACTTTCTACCTAAGTCACACATATGAGTTCTTAAATTATTGTAGATGATATAAGCTTGGTGCCAAATTTTAATATATAGAAAGAGAATTCAGCAACAATAATGAAGAGGGAAAATGTAATATGTTTTATCTTTGCAGGAAATAATGAAAATTAATGTCCTCAAGGGAAAAATATTAAAGATTTATGATTCTGAAAATTTCATATAACATTAATAACAATATATTATTTAGATATTCATTGCTTTAGAAAATTCCTCTTCCAATGTAATTTAAAATCTTTACTCTAGATTGGCATTGTTTAATATATATACTGTATATGTATATATACACTATATATATATATATACATACAGAGAAATTACTAATCAAAGTCATTAAAATATATACTCATGAAATTACTAAGTAAGTTCATATTGCAAAAAACCCTGACCCTCTTCCAGATTTCCTTTTAATAGTTCACCTTAACTAAACTGTATCTGGTAGAAAAGAGGAGATATAATAAGTTTTTTCTTTGCATGTAAGGTCTGCCCACAGCTGCCTTCTGAGACATAGGAACTGCTTCCCCAAGTAGGTGACCAGATCCAGGCTACCCTCTCAGTTGAAGAACTCCTGTTATCTTCAGGAACTGGACTCCAGACAAGTTCTAGGAGAAAAGGAACTCCATCCAGGAGCAGGTACCCCTCACATCATGACTTGCAGAGGGCACTACACTTCCTTTTCTCAATACTAATTACACAATCATAGAAGTCAAAGTAAGATTATACAAAGAGATCAGTAAAACGGATTTGACTCAAAAGTAAAGTCATCTACAGACAGATGACCTTTGACAAAGAACCAAAATATAGTAAGGGGAAAGAGAGAGTTTATTTAACAAATTAGTGCAGGAAAAACTTGGTATCTATATGCAGAAAAATTCAAAGAGCCTGTATCTCATGGCAGCACATAAAGAATGAAGTGAAGAAGGGTCAAATGTGTACATGTAAAACCTAAAACAGTAAATATCATTGATTACAAAACTAGGTGCACATGTAGAAATCTTCATGCATCTACTAACTATAGCATAAAACTGACTGAAGACATGACATCAGGAGACAACCTGGACCACTGGGGCCCACTAAAAATGAGACACTATGCACTTTGAAAGGTCTTACCAAAAGATTAAAAAGAGGAACCAGTTTTGAAAATAATTTGGCCAACAACATATTAGACATGATACTAATTTCTAAAATTTTAAGCAACTAGCAACAAGATAAAGACAAGGTAGAAAAGGGATGCCACAGACTAGAGAGTTGACCCGTGTTAATTTCAGCGCAGGGAACGACAATATACAGTAAGAGGGAGGAGGGCAAAACATGCTGGAAATAATACAATATGCTGAAAGGTTTGCAAGTGTGAAGCACAACATTATATGAAAGCCTTCCTGCAATCATGGTGATCTACAAGCAGATGCTTGGATCGACACACAGGCTGAACAAGGGTGGGGAAGAGAGTGACTATATACCCCGAAAATACATGCATAGCTTGTCAATGGCTAATGGCATATGTGTTTATAACTATACTGCAAATATATCCATGAATATGGTGACACATAAAGGGGGTAAAGATATGAAACTTCTCAGACATAAACAAACACCCTGGGGAAATTTTTCACCACCTGGGGAATCAATGTTATCTTCTCATGGTCACCAAGGTCAATTGACATAACACGCTTCACAAAGACAACATTCTGTGTCCTACTTGGGAGCGGTGTAAATGGGGCTGAAAAACTCACGAACAACCATTTAATTATTAGTCTTTCCCTGTCTAGAAGAAAGAGAAGTGATGAAAACTGAAGAACACATGGGAAGAATTCATCCAAAGCCCTAATGAGCCACATAAACCTCAATCTCCACAATCCTGAAATCAGATTAATTAGATGGCCCCTGTCTAGCTCTACCAACTCTTTTGTAAATGGTCATATCAGATGGCCCTGGAAAAAGTGGGAGAAGCATGTGGTACAGGGCACAAAATCATAAAGGACATAAGATGGACTGGTTTGATAGTGCTGGGTGAGATTCCAAGATTAGGGACCTTTGCCACATTAAAGTGTGGAAATGATCACCCATTGTAAGAATTATCAATCATTCTAGATAAAAGGAAAGCATTTACCCAAGAGTAAAGCTCACATTATGTAAAAGCAGGAAAGGAAATAGGTAAAATAGTCAGAAAATAGGATAAATAATGGAACATTGGGGGGGGGGGCAGAGAATGAGACAAATTGAATATATATAATTGATTGAATGTAACACTTAGGATCTGCTCTGTAAACCTTCATCTAATTCAAAACTAAAAGTTTCAAACTGTGGTAATATTTTCTTTCAGAAGAATTAGTACCAGACTAATCCTAAAGAGTTGTAACTGGGCTGAGCCCCAGTGGCATAGTGGTTGAGTGGGGGACTGTGGTCCACAAGGTTGGTGGTTCAAATCCAGCAACAGCAAACCAGAAGCAAGGCTGGGCCTCATACTCCCACCAGGGGGCAGTAATACCTACCAGAAAAACCCAGAAAACAAACAAGAGTGGTAACTGACAAAGGTGCCAATGCTACAACTCTTCCAAGATGCTTTCCTGCTCCATTTCCTCCTCTCCTTTCTTTGGAGTATATTTTTTCATGCTATTGATTTCTATCATCCCCTGTACAATCTCACAGAATGCTAGGGCATGCTTCACATGGTTGAGGGCATCACTGAGTCCCAAACCCAAAAGTCAGACAGAGGTGAATCACAGACAGGGTCCAAAGCAAGAAGGGAAACCTACCAAAAGGTCAAAGCAAGTCTTCTGCTTCCACTGGAAGCTTCATCAGGAGAGAAATAAATGGGTTTTATGGAAGTGTAGTTTTTGCTTTTTAGTAGCCCCTGCCTCCAAGAAAGAAAGGATGGTATCTTACATCACAACCTCTAGAACAGTCTAATGATGCGCCAAGGAAGCAGAGGGTGTGACTTGGGTTATACCCTCAGCTAAATTCAGCTTCAATCCTGTTCCAATTGTCCTCATGGGCACAGGAGAACACCCTGCACCATGGGATTATATTCACAGGCATTGAGCCCAGAATTGTAATAAATCACATAAAAAATTATGGCTCGAAATGTCAATAATAATTTACTGCAACTCATACAGATTTAAGAATAAAAGAATCCAAAGAAAAAATTGAACAAATGGAAAAAAGCAGAACTTTTACAACAAAGAAATTAACTCAGCTAGCAAGTTCATTAAAATCTAATGATTGTTAACCATTGTAGTTTTTCCTGAGATGTCCTTGAATCAGTTGCTATTTATGGCGATATAATGTACAACAGAAATATCACCTGTTTTTGTTCCATCCTCAAAATTGCTCCCCAGTTTGAACCCATTTTGCAGCTACTGTGTCTATCTATGTTGTGAATGACATATCAAAAAAAAGATGAATATTGGAAAAAAAGTTGAATATTGAGACTTTTTCCAAGTACAAAACGAATATTTATTTTGCCAAAATTCCTTAAAAAAATGATCCTTCCATACAGCTGTTTCCAACCCCCACCCCCCAAAGTCAAGTAAAATTAGATTTCCTGTTTGACACAGATTCTTAAACATCAACTATCATCATATCATATCTGCAAGTTATTTTCCAGGATAAATTACCTATCTGGATTACAGCATAAAAATGTATTAGATCAAGTTATATTCAAAGTAATTTTATATAAATGCTTGTTGAAAATAATGGGCCAATACCATTCTAAACATCCCACAGATAAAGTGCTAATTTTGTATCTGGAAGTCAGTCTCCAGAGAGAAGAGCTTTTCTGACCATACTTTCTGTATCTATTTTATTTTATTTTATTTATTTTTTTGGAGAGTCATCACTGCCCTCTGGTGGTAGGAGTAGGAGGCTCAGCCTTTGCTCCTGTGGAGCCGCTGCTGGAATTGAACCTCAATCCCAGCGGGCCTCAGTCCTGCGCACAACCACTACGCCACCAAAGCTCAGCCCTACTCTCTGGATTTATTCTGCCTTGGTGACAAGAGAAAACATGTTACTCTCCAAATGGTTGCATGGTAAACTTTTAGGAAGTAGGATTGTGTTGATGTGTGTTATGATTTCAGCCTTTTCACAAGAAAACTGATGAGTAAAGTTTCTCTATCAGCTTTCCCTTTCTTGTTCCGGATGTCCACAGGAAAGAAGACAACAACAATCTCATATACTAATTTTTTTCAACTATTAATTATTTTCCTTTCAAATCCTTATTGGAGTATTTATTTGGAATAAGTGAATTAATTTTAAAACTTTCAAAGTAAAAATCAGATCTACAGTAAACTAGGTTCTAGATATAGAGTCTAGCTATAGGGACTGGAGTTTATTCATATAATTCTCGTGGATAGTTAACTGTAGTTGTGTTGATGTTGTTTTAATTTATCCCTCTGCTTTTTTTCTTTACCCGCTTAGGTAAATGCAATTTTAAAATGAGACTCAAAGTGCTTTAAAGCTAGGTGTCTGTTTTGGATAAAATATCAAGTATCACTAGAGGAAAGTCTTGACTAATGCTTTCTTTTCAACATCCCTCTGCATTGCTATGACTTGCTCTTCCAAATGGTAGCACAGTGCAATTAACTGGAAGGCTTTTCTAACTCCTCTATTGTGGAAAAATTTTTTTCTCAGCTTAATGACACAAACAGGAATGTTCTGAGTTATAAAAAGGTAAAAGCTCTACTGATATATCAATGACTTTTATATTGAAATGTGAAGTATACCTAGAAGCAAATGCACTTATTACATATGAGAACAGAATCCATGCTCAGATGAAGCTACCTACAATTTATTTCAAAGATCATGAATTACCACAAAACACAATGAAAAGAAAATTATATTTTGGTAAAAACCATTGTAGCATTACAATGAATATTAAGGACAGAGTAAGTTTTCAAAATAGACCTTATAGTTACTTTTTTTACTTTGCAAAATATTTTTATCCTTTTTATAATGAGAAATTCACTTTACCTCTGGGTCAGAAGTATTGTTTTTCATCTTTGAAATGATTCTTTCCTGGTTGCGCCTACATTGAAAAATTGAAGCTTTGTGATATCCTGTTGCTTGCGTTTTCTTCACAAGACAGGGGTTGATTCTTTTACACATAAAATAAAACCTTGTATTCTTCCTAACTCATTTTAAATGATTAGAAATCAACATCTTCACAGGATGCCAAGCCGAGCAGGTGAAGGGATTGGCTGTTACAGGAAAGCCAGCAGCTCAAGCACACCAGTCATTCCATGGGATATAGACGGGTTGATTGGCCCCAACAAGGATTCTGGCTGAGGACACTGTGGTACAGTTCTACTCTGGCTTTCTGGGAGTACAACATCACGAAGATCAGTGGGACCAACTGCCTCCAAGGACTAAGCCAGCAAAAATGAGCGAGTTAAACAAGTGATACCGAGTCCAGTTACCATAATTTAAAATTGCTACTTAGCAATATATTTCAAAAAGTCCACTATTTTTGACTGCTTTACTTAATCATTTATGAAAATATGAGTTAATCAGAATGGTATGCTGTACCAAATCCATTTAGTGAACCAAAAAAATACAAAAGTTTTGTTACACTTTTGATATAACTCTGTGTATGTGTGTGGAAAGCTCTATGGATGGGATTTGAATAAAATAATGAATGTCTCAGGGTGTCCTGGAAGTGCAGTGGGCTTTGTGTTGGCTGCTATCCACTAGGTCAGCCGTTCAAAACCACCAGCCTCTCTCTCTATGGGAGTAAGATGCATGTCTTTTACTTCCATAGACATTTACAGTCCTGGGAACCCACAAAGGCAATTGATTATGCTCTGTCTTAGAGAGTCATTATGAGTCAGAAAGGGCTGAAAGACGTGAGTCCGGTGCTTTTAAAATTAGTTTAAGTTGCAATGAGTTATCAATATGTAGAAACCACATTAAGGATTCAGAATGATGGATATTTGGTATTTTGCAATCTCATACAGCAGGGGTCCTCAAACTTTTTAAACAGGGTGGGCCAGTTCTCTGTCCTTCAGACCAGTGGAGGACCGGACTATAGTTTTAAAAAAAACAACTATGAATAAATTGCTATGCATACTGCACATGTCTTATTTTTTGAAGTAAAAAAAACCAAAATGGGAACAAATACAATATTTAAAATGAAGAACAAATAAAGCTAAATCAACAAACTTACCATTAGACTGCTTTTGGCTAATGAGATGGTCAATGTCCGGTTCCATATTTGTGACTTCTAGCCCTAACAAGTAATGCAAGTGTGTATCAGTGAGTCTAGATCTGGTTGGAGAGTTCATCATTCTGGAAAAAGTCTTTTCACAGACATAAGTGCTGCCAAAGATGGCTCCCATTTTAAGCGAATGGTTCCTGAGATTAGGATATGTCTCAGAGGGAAGAGTGAATGAGAATTAGGACGGCTGCTTGACTCGGATGCAGCTTTCAGAGAGCCACAATTCTGCAGTTCAACCAGTTCCATTTGGTAAACTGTATCCACATTTTCAATGTCAATAGAAAAAGCTGTATCTCCTGTTCATGGAGATGAAGCTCTTTAAATCTAAATTGGAACTTCTTTTGAAACTTTTCCAGTGAATCCACACTTGTTTTTTGGGGAGGGAATGCAACCAATGGTTTTTCTGCTAACAGATTTGAGTTGTGGGGAGAGGGCAGAAATTTTCCTCCTTCACTTGTTTGATGAGGAGGCCTAACTTTGCTTCAAATGCTTTCACATGTGATGGCGTATAAGCTTCCCCTTTCCTTGAAGTTGCACATTGAAACTGATGAGTAGCTCTGTTACATCTGTCAGAAAGGCAAGGGGCCATTTCCATTCTGCATTACTGAGCTCTGGTACTTCTTTGTTATTTTGAAAACAGAAAAGCTGTAATCTGTGGAAGTAATCAGAAATGTTTCAAAACTCCCTCGACTCAGCCAATGGACTTCTGTGCAGTACAGGACATCTTCATGGGCAACATTTAGCTCAGACAGAAATTCCTGAAATTGTCTAAGGTTTAATGCATTCACTCTAATGAAATTAACACAAGATACCACAATTTTCATAACAGAGTCCCAATTTGGTAAATTACTACACAGTGCTTGTTGGTGGATGAGGCAGTGTATGACTATTGGATGAGAATGGTTATGTTTTTCCATCTCTTGGTTAATGTAATTACTCCTTTCTTAGACCCCATCAGGTAGAAGCACCATCAGTTGTCACTCTTGCTAGTTTAGCCCAGTCCAGCTCCAAACCATTCTGTTTGGCAAACCTTTTCATAGACATCCTCTTGTGTAGTTGTTCCTTTGATGCTTTGCAGTGTAGCAAATGCTGAGGCAAATTGTCTCCCATTTTTCAATGCTCTGTGTAATTGTAGCCCCAGAAAGACTCACTGCACCAAATAAACCGACTTTCTCTGGACACATCTCTTTGACAAAAGAAAGAAGGCATTTTTTAACAAATTCTCTCTCCAGGAATGGTGTGTCAGTGCATGCTATTTGCTTGAAAACTTGAAAACTTGCTTGCAGTGATGAAAAAGTATTTCTCTCAGTTGTTAATGTATTTTTCAGGTTTAATATTTTATATTTTCTCACCAAAATATCAAATCTATTTTTATGTTGGGCTTGATAGTGTCAGTGCAAATTGTATTCTTTGACACATATCAAACACACAGCTCTTTGCTTGTATTGCATTAAAAAGTAATCATAAGTCCACTCTTCTTTGAATGTCCTATGCTCGGAGTCGAATGTTGTTGTTCTTGTTACCATTGTTCCCTAGGGATTTCAAATCGCTATTAGTAAAACAATACACTATATTATTTCCTCCACCACCTTTTCAGTTCACACTATCTTGTGCAAACCACACTGTGATCTGTGAACTAGCACAGGAATCTGATTGCATGAGTGCAAAAGCATATGGCTGAACTCACCCTGCTCAGAGATGGCAACAATGTGAACTGGGGCTTAAACAGCACACAACATACAATATCATACACAACTGAATAGCAATCAGAATATAGATGCACTTACTGTCAATTACATTGGGTTACCGACTTCTTGCTTGTCTTCAGAACCTGATTAAGTTCCCATGGATCCCTAGGTTGACTACCAGTTTGGGGCCCCCATGCAAAAGCACTGAGCAATGACCATTTGCTCAGTGAGTGAGACCTACAATTACCACCGAGCACTATTTGCATTATCTCTCAGCACTGACAATTTGCATTAGCACTGAGCACTGACTATTTACGATATCACTGTGATGCAAACTCCCTAGAAACCACCTCCACCCAACTAGTCCACTGAAAAAATAGGCTTTCTTAACTTCAAAAAAAGGGGGACACCCTCTATCTGCAAAAAAGTCCTCCCAACTTCCAAAAAAGGACCCCATTAACTGCAAAAGGCCCTACTAACTGCATAATAATAACAATAATAAAATAGACCCCCTAACTTCAAAAAAATATCCTAACTTGTTCTTACCTAGGTCTTCAGGCACCAGCAGACTGCACAGGTAAGCATGCTCCTGGTCTGATCACACCGGATACTGAGAGAAGGAGTTGAGAGACAGAGAGAAGGCGGGGAGTCGGAGAGTATGGCACACATTGCACACTTGAGCACTGCAGTCCAGGACAGGCAGCAGCAAATAAAAAAACACCGGATTGTGGGGGTGGCAGATAAATGTTCTCAGCATGCTGCATGTGGCCCGTGGGCCATATTTTGAAGACCCTTGTCATACAGCCACCATCTCAGATCATGTACTGATTGAGTACCAACATGCAAGAGTTGGTCTTGCTTACTTTGACTATGTCATTAAGAAAGACGAGGTGTTAAAAAATGACGTCATGTTTCATCAACTAAAAGATCAGCATGAGTGAAAAAAATTCTTAGTAAAATGAGTTAATATTTTCATCAGTGATCTAATACACATTATGGATTGCAGTGATATGTTAGGGGTATATAATAAAAGTAGCAACATTGGCATCAGTACTTACCTGAGTTGGAGTTACCTAAATACCATTGAATTTGTGTTTTGTGCTTCATTATGAATTTTTCTGACAGAGAGCTATGATCTGATATCACCCATCCCAGTCACTCTTTTTCTCATCACTTGTAGGCATTTCATTTTCCTGCTTACCTTGCTGCTGTTAGTACACGCCATCTACTTGATTCAAACTCGTAACAATACTATGTTGAAAATGATGTAACACTGCCCAATCCTGCACTGCCTTCATGATTATCATCATCCCCATCTCTATTCCTAAAACTCTGTTGAATATTAAAGATATTTCATTTTCAGCAACAGAGAATTTTTCTTAGAATCATGAATCACGTGTTCCAAGTTCTGATAACGCAGTGATATAATAAAGTATCTAAAGCTTTTATCATGAAACTTTTTTAGTCTACGATACTTTGAAGAGTAAGGTCCTCTCAGTCTTATTTTGCTTCATCTACCCTGAAGGCTCATTTCCAGCATTATCAGAAAGTTATCAGCTGCCACTACTATGAATACAGTAGCATTGCTTCTAGTAGTTCAGGAATACACAAGCCACTACAGAGGACAAATTGACACTCTAATGGTGCTTGCTTCTAATTTAAAAAAGTAATATTGTGTTTTTAACATAATAACATGGGGAGATAGTTTTAATAGATCTGAAAGAGCTGGATTCTCCTGGGCTTATAGATGAGACTCAGTGTGCTGCTGCGCCCTTTCTGGTATGGTCACTCAGATCTCCACATTGCTGTGGCTTCTGTAGTTAGGTCCAACAAATGGGAACACTATTTGCAGTGGAAGGAAACACCACCCAGTCCTGTGGCAGGCTCACAATTGTTCTACAGATAGTGCTCATTGTTCAACCACTGTCGTACTCCATTTTGGTAAGGTTTTTCTTCCCGTGGTTGCCCTGCTGCTTCACCAAGAACCTGGCCTCTCCTGACAACCGATACACATGATTAGATCTTAGTTTTAGCAATCACTCCTAATCAAAGAATAAGAGTGCTGGCAGGAGCATGCTGAGAGATCATAAAACTTATTTCAGTCTCCTCAGGTACCTATATATTTACATTTAACTTAGAGATTCTAAGAGCAGAAGTATGTACAGTAGAACCCCTGACCTCAACTCTAATCCTTTCTAGTAGAAGTGTCCTCCTGTGTTAGTCTCGGTGCATTAGAGAAACAAGTTCACAGAAACTCATATGCAGATGAGAGAGTTTTATACAAAGGGTAAGTGCAGATCAAGAAAACATGCCAACCCGATGCTGCCCAAGGCCACAAGGCCAACATTAGCCCATAGGTCTGACACCAATCCATAAAGTCTTCCTCCATCTCACAAAAACCTGCAATCAGGCTGGCTACTGGAGGAAAGCCGAATCAGTGAGTGTGTAATCATCTCAGCGCTGGCGGGGTCTCCACAAGACTGCTCTAGCACTCAGGGCTGCATTAGTGTAGGTCTATGTGTCTTCTCCTCAGAGATGTCTTGCAGGAAGTGAGCCTTGCCAGCTGAAGCAGAGAACTAGCTGCACCTTGGTCTGACCACCAGACAGCACCTCAGAACTAGGAAGGTGAGCCATTTATCTATCTGCCCTTCAATTAACTCCACATCTGTTTATTGGCCAGGTTGGCACAATAAACCTTAACAATTTCACTGACCTATTTATTTTCTACAAGTTTAGCATCAGATTTAAGGCATAAAAGCTTAGTCTCTGAACCCAATCTCCTTCCCACATTTCTTTTAAATCCCAAAATAAACATTGCCTGTTGGAGTCCTGTTGTAATGACTATGCTTTGAACTTAAGGTTAGCTGTTCAAAACCACCAGGTGATGAACTGCATGCAAAAGACTTGGATGTCTACTCAAGTCAGTGTTCCTGAAACCTCCAGGGGCTAGTGGGAATTGATTCAGTGGTTGTGGGTTTAGGTTCGGGCTTCTGGCAGTACCTATCCAGGCTTAGGGTTGGTTATAAAGAGACCTTGGGTGTCTATACTATATCTATTTAATAAATATTATGCTGCACATGCAAGTACTGCATTTCTTTTCCCTCTGGAAGTTACCAGTCAGGTGGACTGCATAGTTGAAGCAATAAATTCGGTAGGAGGACACCCAAGGCAGGGTGTGAGTACCACTCCCTAAACTTGAGAGTGCACCTGAGGGGGCTGGCCAGGTGTGGAGAAAGCCGAGCAAAAAGAATGACCTGATTTTCCTGTTGGTGTTAGTTGTCCTCGAGCTTATTTCAGATTAAAACAAAAAGAGTGTGTAAACTTAAGAAAAGAACACACTCAGGATAGAGTTTCTTTTTTTACATGTTCAAAGAACTTTTGGCAAGTATTAATAAATTGAACACAGAATATTGAGTTCAGTAGTGATAGACAATAATGTTAGAACAAGAAAGAGAAATGTTTCTTATTACTCTACAAGAGTTTTGCTTTTATTCAAAAACTACATAGGAAAAATGCATTTTTTTATTCAGGGTGGGAGATGTATAAGTGAATATATTCCTAGAGGTTCCTATGCTAAGTTCTAATCTTCTCACTCAGACTCACAGTTATCACTGGCTCTTAAATAAGCTATTTGTCCCCCTAGTAACCTATTTTTTATTTTCTAAAATGCCTCAAAATTTACAAAACCAATTTGTTAATTAGGAAAATGCTTAGATTCTCATAGCTCTACGCGCTGTAGAACAGATAGGTTAAGTCGAAAGAAAACTAGGTCACTTACCTTGTTCAGCCATGCGACCAGCCCTACTTTGACACTTACATGAACCACCGAGGGAAGATGTTGGATAGATTGCTACAGTCAATTAACATCATTGAGTCTTCAACTTTAAGGCCCACTCAGAATCGTGATTGCCATGTAGGCAAATGAAAAAGAACAGGAGAAATACCAAGTGAAGGTTATAAAGTACAGTATGTTCACCTCTTGTATTCACTACACTGGAAAGATATTGGCGCTAGGCCACAGGAAAATAATATTACTTCTGGATATCATTAAAGGTATGTAATTTAAGCTAAGGGAAGTGTCTCCAAATAAATTAATTTAATTTACTGGTTCTTTTATATGGAAGGACAACATTTTTTCAACATAGCTTCAATCCATGCTGTGATTATAAAAGACAAATGGTTTTACATCTGTTAAATCTCAATGGATTTTTAGAACACTGAATGGAAATATCTAGAAAAACATAGCAAAATAAATAGAAGCTAATAAAAACATTTTATAGCCACTATCTTGTATAAATACAGCAGAGAAATGCATCTAAGCTACCACAGGAAGATGTGATATTTTTATTTCCATTTGTATAGCAAAAGTACATTGGAAAACAGTCACACAAAACACTGAAAATGGACATAGTGAATAGGTTTGCTAATAGCAGAGTTATAAAATAAGACATTCAACTCACAACAGCAGTTACTGACTCTTCAAGAACAATGGCACTCACTTAAACCCCAGTTTGAGCTAACAGGAAGGATTTAATAAGGTGATGTTATGCAAATAGCCTCAGGTGAGAGGAAGGCATACATGAATTTGTGTGCAAATTCAAAATCTGACAATGGCTTAAAATTATACTTATACCTAAAATGCCTTTGTTCAGCACAGAAAATATAAACTTATATCTACTGTTATACAGTGACGCAATAATTTTATTTGAATTGAAATATAAAAACTATTGAAGTGTAACATGTATTTCCATTAAATGTATTTTTATTGTTCTATACAATTGTATTTCACTTTAGCTATTGAAAGTTTCTGTTCATCATAAAGTTGCCTATTAGTCCAGTTGTAATTGTTCTGTTTGATTATTATTAACAATGGGACAATATTAATATCAATAATGCCATCCATACACACAAAATGTCTTCTAAAGATATTTTGCAAATGGTTGCATCACTGTATTTACAGGACCCACCAGAATTGTAAGCCAAATCCAGGAGAGAACATGAAACTAGAATTATCTTTGCTGATGACTGTGAATCTTTGCTGAAAGCAAGGAATACCAGAAAATATTTGTCTATGTATTTTCGACCATGCAACCATATCCATTCAACTATGTTAATAGATTCTTATCTATGATACATATATCACTAATAATATACTACATTAATATATTATTGAGAAGACTTAGAATTCCAGGACTTTTCATTGTACTCAGAATATACACATAGATCAAGAGGCAGTATTCAGAAAATAGCAAATAGAGCTGTGTGGTTTAAAAATCAAGAGAGATGTGTCTTTACATGGCACAAATAATTACAGTGAACTATATGAAGGAGGTCATGCGTGAAGACTGGAAAAAGATTTGTTACAAATTTTGATATGCAGATGATACCACTCAGCTTGCTGAAAACCAAGTAAACTTGAAGTACTTACTTATGAAGGCCAAACTCTAAAGCCTTCAATGTGAACATTGCACTTCAAAATAAAGAAAACAAAAGTACCCACACCTAGGCCCATAAGTAGCAGGGCAAGAAGTCGAGAAAGTTCAAAGTTGCCATGGACTTCACTTGACTTGTAACTGCAATAAATGCCCATAGAATCAGTGTCAAATCTGTCTCAAATTATTTAAAGTGTTAAAAAGTAAAGGTGTAATTTTGGAGAATTAAAATGCACCTGACACAAGCCATTGCCTCATATCCATATGAAAGCGGAACAATGAGTAAAGAAGGTAAAAGGAGAATTGGTACATTTGGATTATGGCAAAAGTGACCAATATTGAATGCACAATGTACTTCCAAAAGAAGAAACACATTTTCTTTGGAATATGTTCAGCCAGAATAGTCCTTAGAAGTAAGGACAGAGGAAAGAAACTTCATCTCCTATGCTTTAGACATGTTATCAAAAAGAACCTGTTTCTGGAAAAGATGATCATGGCAGGTACAGTAGAGAGTAAATGGGAAAGAGAAGGACTCTCAATGAGAGAGGTTTACACAGTGTCTTGTTAGTGGACTCAAGTATAGGACCAAGGTTAAGGGTGCTGAATGTCTGGGCAATGTTTCCCTCTGAAGAACACAGAGTCACTAAAAGGAAACTAACAAACTGAAGGTGAACTGCCAACAACTTTATTTAACATTGGGATATGCTGTAAACTTTAATGCACATAGAATTTCAGTCTCCATTGACACACACATATAATATATACATATATGTATAATTTCTAAGAATGCTGTAAAATATCTATTAAAGATTTCTATTCTAAGAACTTCTCTTTCTAGATAATATTAGGGATAAGGAAGAAAGGATAGAGGGGAAGTAAAAATGACCTTGAATTATATATATATGGGACTCAAATAGCCTGAAATAATATCTCATGATGAATTTTAAGTACTTTTTGCATAGATTCAAACACAGATCCTCTTATGTGTATACCGACACCCATTTTTCATTTTATTTTAACACTTTTTCCTGATGTACACAGTGAATAGAATTTCAATACTGTGTTTCTGATTTTTTTAAAGCAAATAATTAACTTGGGGATATATTTTATTCTGAGCCTTTTATTGGTTTCCAAATCCATAGAAATAGATTGATGTGTGAAAGGAAATTATGCACATCTGTTTTGTAAAAAGTAAAACAAAATGTTTTCTCAAAATATCTAAAATATAAAATGTTCCTATGAAAGTGCTCTTTTGGTAGAGAAAATATCTTTCAACAAATGATTCAGAACAGATTGAAGCTAAGCTTTCCTGCTAAAAGCAATTGATAGGAAATAACTATGAAGAAACATAGCCTTTTGATTCTAAATTAAGAAAAGTTAATCATTTAAAAATACCTAGGAAGTGACCTTAAAAATAATATATTTATATGCCAAACATTCATCTTTATAGTTTAGAAAGCTTGGCCCATTACCAGTGACTCAATACTAATTCATAATAGTCCCTACGTAAAAATTCTGAGAGTCTGTACAGCTCTACAAGCACAGAGAGCTTTACTTTCTCCCTGGAGAGCAGCTGATGGATTTGAATAAAAGATTTTGCAATAGCAGTACAACACTTCACCAGCATAGGCACCAGGCAAGCAATATAGGTGTGCAAAGATAACTAAATTACTGAAATTGATTATATTTACTAGATGTGAAATAAAATTCAATAAAAGTTGTAGATTAAAGATAAAACCATCGATATGTATTAGCATTATTAATGAAAATAAAAGTCCACAATAAAGCATATGAAAAAATAATATGGAATCAGCATGCAAGCAAACCCTAGACAAGAAATTTATGAAGTTAACCACTGGGTGTCCTTAGTGAATGGGTCTTATCATTAAAAATCATGAATCTAGAAAATGGAAGAAGATAAAGAGAATAGTTTGTACTTATTTTTTAATTTAAAAGATTGCTGTGTAAAAGTCAATGTCTTCTTTTTTTTCACAGAATTTTTGCAGTTAGCAAAACTTATTTTCACTTATAAATTAAACTACAATTTATAAGAATTAAAATATTCACTAAAGGAAGCATCATCAATATAATGAAGCATCAATTTAATCTGCACATTTGAATTTTACATGCATCCTTCTTTCTCAAAGCAGGATGCATCTGTATTTTTATTAATATTCATTAAATGCAAACTGATTCCCAGGCTAGAAAAAGCAGGAATATCTAGGGGGAAATTGTTTGAGGCATTTGGTTTTCCTGAGTTTACTTTTGTTCTCCTTCATCATCTAAGAGAGCAAGTCATGATTACCAAAATGATGACACATTCTGTCATTTTGAGATTGATAAATTATAGTATTATACATCTTAAACATAAGGCTAAATAAGAAAGAAAAAGAATTATTTGATGTGAGGGGCCTCATCTTCCTGCACTAAACAAGACACTACTCTAGTGAGATTCATAGCGTTTTCATTGACTAACTTTCGAACATAAGTCCCCAGGCCTTTCTTTCTCCTCTGCTCTCTGGTCTAGTCTGGAAGACCTATTCAAACCTGTTCCCCATTGAAGACTGCTGGCACTTGACATACCAGTTTCATAGCTTCTAGCATCATAGCAATATGCAAGATATGACAGTAATGACAAAAAAGAGACGGTGCATACTCTAGACAATATATCATGTGTACTGTACAATGTTTTTATTGCTATAATATATAACTACAACACATGAATTATTTAACAATCTATTATCTGCTTAGCCCCTTCTCACCTCAGCTGGAAATCAATATTAAACATATAACTGTATTAGTCTCAATATGATTCCTCACACTATTTTTCTTAGAAAGCTGATGTATTATACATGTATACATGTTTTAATTCTGGTCAGTTTTGGAAGATGGTGACTTCATCTCTTGAAATTTAATTCCCATTCTTATCTTTTGTCGAAAAAATGGAGTTATAAATGATACCAGTATTTCACAATTGTGTTGTCTATTCATAGCTTGTATTTGTGCAAAAGAGTATCCTTTAAATAAAAAATAATTCTTATGCTAAGAAATGTGGTGCACTTTATTTTATAATCATTTAACATTGTTAAGGACCAAGACAAGAACAACTGTGAACTCCTTAAGCTTGATTTGAAAAATATCATCTTAACAAAAATATAGTCTAAGACTTTTTGTTAGCTATAGACCTTAGCATACATAGAGAGAGAGATGCGAAGACAAAGGAAGCACTTCATTGGCTCCTGTCTTCTTCATGCCACAATTGCTCAGGGTCTATGATATAGCTATCACTTTGTTAAAGGGTTATTATACCTACAGGCTATTTGCCTATATAAGTATTTACCGTGAACCTAGAAATTAGGTAGTATTTTTATCCCCATTTTATTGAAATGAAACCAGAGGTATGATTATTATAGGTAGCTAGAACCACATTTGAATTTGAATCCAGTTAATCTGGCTACAGGGTCTTATTTATTTATTTGGTTTTTGCTTTAAAAAAAATCATGCTATGCTCACACTATTATTATATTGCTAATGCTTTAAACCTAGAAAGTTAACTTACTCTTAACTGTCCCAGAAAATCAAACAATAAATTAGATAAGTCTTGGCTCATCTAATTGATCCCTCCAAAATAGTGCCAAGTTCCTTCAATTTCCTTTTGCACAGGTTAATATGATCCCAGTTCTGGCTCTTTGCACCATTCTATCACCAGCCCTCAGCTGCTGCTTTTTGAATCTCTGCTCTGTAACAAATACCTGAAATGATGTGTTCTTGTCATTATCCCAACTGTCTACCTTTGCTATGGTCCGACTGGAGGGAAAAATGTATAACATTTAGTCTAAAACACTTGTATAAGTTACTTTAAGAGTGGGTCTCTGCCATTCTCACTTGCTATCCAAGAACCAGGCAAAAAAGAAGTATCATGGCACCTAATACATTTTATTGCATATAATTGGTGAACTGACATAGGGAACAAATGAATCAATGTACATGTGATATATTTATCTGAGCTACCATCACTAAGACATAGTAGAATATTTAAGGTATTCTTAATGTGCAATACAAAACAGAACTACTCTTGGATCCTGTACTAATTTGTCTGAAAAATGGAGGCCACAGCAATATTACTACAGCACAGCTCAGGTTCTGGAGTAATATATTGCTGGGAAAGAAATTAATTAAAAAGAATAACTATTGAGAGAATAATTGTTACCTGCTTGTAGCACTGTAGGCTCAATCCAGGGCCAATCCCTTCTACCACTGCTTTAGTAATCCCTTCCTTTCCTACTGCAAACTGGCACTATCAAGAGAAAGGCAGAAGCAGTTGGTCTCGCACCTCATGTTTAATCCATCCCCGTTCTCATTCTTCTCCAATGCAAGGCAAAGGCTAAATAGTAAAAGAATATTCCTTAGTGTCAAGAATCTGACTCAGAGCTGCCAAAAAAGTACATTAGTCTTGCTCCAGCTAAATCCAATTAGAACCCCTGTGTGAAGTTCTGTTATAGAATTTTCATCCTACAAATTAGCTTCTGTTAGATTGCTTTTTTTCTAACAAGGTAAAAATAGCTATAATGCAGCATACTCTAAAAACTTAGGTAATTTTTATTAAAAGTGACAGGTCCTCAATTAATTTCAATGCAAAATTTTAAAACAGGAAATTTCCCATTTGATTTTTAATAGAATTTTAACTTAACAAGTACATTATATAATATAGGGGCTTCATCTTTTTGTTAAAAAAATCCCATAAACTTGGGGAGTTAGTTTGATGGTAATGTGAAAATGCTAAAGTTGTTTTCTCACACACAAAAAAGTAAGTAGAGAATCTTGAAAATATTTCAACTTAGTAATTCTATTTGCCTTCCTAAATTCTGGGAAGTGATAAAACTGAGGTATTTTACAAAAACTTTAATAAAATGCCTTTTTAAGATTCATGAGAGTGTTAATTATAATTAAATCAGAAATAATAACTTATAAAGACTCAAATTTTCATGTGTATAAAGGAATTATTGTCTATTATTTTCCTTTTAGATTAGTTTATACCTTTTTTCTTTTCTATATGTGAAGGTATGGGATATACTTTCAAGTTAATTTTGGGTTTACTTCTCTTTAGTTAACTTAACAAAATTTCACTTTCCTTATCTTTATCAATTTTGTCTTCATCAACTCATCATCAAATCTTTGGAAAGAACAATTTATAGTTATTATTCCCCTCCTCTTCAGTCATAACTAATGGCCCTCTGGCCTTCTCTCTCACTGCCCTAGAGCCAATTCGGACTCATGTGGACTGGGTAGGGCAGGAGAGAACTGCCCCTCTGAGTTTATAAGACTGTCAGTCTTGACAGAGTAGAAAGTCCAGATTTTCTTCCAATGAAGGGCAACTTTGAACTGTTGACCTAATTGCTAGCAGCCGAAATGCATAACCACTTTATCATCAAGGCTCCTTCTGTCAACTGAAACATTGGCATTGACATCATAAATCCACACATAAGTAATTACTAACTACAGTAGCTACATATTTCCTTTAAGTATGTTTGAATTATGTAACTCTCTTCTTTGAATCTGCTTTTCCTTGGAATTTTTGACAATGACAATCCCCAAGAATAATAGCCAGGACAAGTTAGGTCACGTTGCAGGACCAATTCTTGAAATCCAGTGTCTTAACACAATTGGATTTTTAATTAAGCTGGTTTCTCCATGAGCTGAGTGGGATTCTTTCCCCCCTTTGTCCCACACCATTGGACCTCGTGATAGTCACAGTGTATATGAAATGAACATATCTGGATGGATGGAGGGGTAGAATCCAACCTATCAATGAGGTCTGACCCTGCTGACACATCGTTGGGGATGTGGCTTTTGATATAAGAGAAAGATCCTAGGCAGAGTGAACTCTCTTTTTGGCCCCTTTACCTTATCCTGTATCTGACTCCTACCCCTAATTAGTTGGTTTCCTGTTCATCCCAGAAGCCCTCAGTGGAATCTGGATTTGGTCAGCCAACCTCAGCTTCATTCACTCCCACAGGCACCAGCATGTGTCCTATCTGCTTCTTCATGTGACTTTCTGTTCATCAGCTTCACAGCTACATGGGTCAGAGAAAACTTCAGCTTCCACCAGACCTAGGAACTGGAACCCAACTGTACTTACCTACTTCTACAATAGTGTAAGCCATTTCTAAACACACACATGTACACACATGCACACACACATCCATCATTTTGCTTCTCTAGCGATCCCAATCTAACATTCACAAGCATCAAGTTGATACCAATGCATAGCAACCCTTCAGGGTAGTGTTCCTATCTCTGCAGAATTGCCACTGTGAATTTCTGAGACTCTAGCACTTTATGGGACTAGAGAGGCCCATGTTTCTCTGCCAGAGCCAACACTGCTGTCTTCAAACTGCTGACATTGTGCTTAGCAGCCCAGCATGTAACCACTACACCACCAGCTCTCCCAATACAGAAATTTCACTAAGTTAGAAGGGACCTAAATTTATGTCGGCTTATTTCCCCACTCTCTAGCGCACAGGTATTCTATTAATAAGTATAAATTCAATGATACTGCTTATTTACTAGATCAAATATATATGATGTCAGAATGTTATGGACCAGTGTGACAGTTTGTGGAAGGGAAAGGCAGTCAAGTTCCTGGGGACTACCTTATGGCATAATCTAGGAGATTTGACACATCTTTGAAGGAGAGTTTAAAAAGTGAATGTTGCCCTCTGCCGTTGAAGGCAAGCTGTTTCTGGTGGTACTCTGAAACCAAATTTGAGAAAGGGGTATTGGCCAGGTCAATTGCTTTAAACCAAGTGTCAAGAAAATATTAATTTGTTCCAGTAATAAAACCACCTTTGGAATAGCAGCTGCAATGGGTGTCACCACCTGGTGAAATTTATGAAAATCTATTGATATTTTCCCAAGTATCAAAAAAAAATCTACTTCTTGCATAATCCAAATAGGTGAGTTATATGGGGGTATAGGTGCAATCACCACCCCTGCAGACATCAAGTTCTTGATGGTGCCACTGGTCTCTGCAATCCTCCAGGAATGCAGTGTTGCCTTTGATTTACTGTTTTCATAGGCTGAGGCATTTGTAATGACTCACTTTGCTTTTCCTCCCATAATAGGCCTTATTCCATGTTTCAGGAGTCCAATAGGGTGGTTCTTCCAGGTGCTGAGTATGTCTTTTCCAATAATGGAACTTGGGAAATTGCTGCAACATGGCTTTGGGGAGTCCCTAGACCTCCTGTGAGATGACTCTGAACTAAGACTCCATTAATAATTTGATCTCCATGGGCTGAGCCCCAGTGGGGTAAGTGGTTGAGTGCAGGACTGTGGCCCATGGGTTTGGTAGTTCAAATCCGTGGCACCTCTCAGGAGCAGCACTGGGTAACTACCACAACCACCAGAGTGCAGTGATGCCCCCACTCGCCCTCCCAAAAAAAAAAAAGAAAAAGAAAAACAAAACAAAACAAAAACAATAATTTGACCTCCATATCCTTCCATTATGATTGTTGGGTCTTCTAAGCATTTTGTCTCTCCTTGATATTATAGTTAATGTCCAGTAATCACTGAAAATCTGTGAGTAATATTAATTCGGAGTTAATACCCAGTAATCATTGAAAATAAGTTCCTTTTCCCATATAAATGGACATCCATTCTTGTGAAAGGCCACAGGTTTTGGGGGGAAAGGTTGAGAAAAAGACTAACACTATAAAAAGTTGGCAGTTTAGTGGGGTCCTTCCACAAAGAGACTTAGCCTCCTCTTTATTCAAGGAGTCATGCATTTGTAAAATCAGTCATGTCTGGTTATTGACAGAGGGACTTCGAGTCTATTCTGGCAATTGCAATGAGACTGTTGTTTACCTGGTGTAGAATTATTTTCATTTTGTGTAGGTCAAGTAACTTTTTAGTAGCTTCCCACTTATTTCACTTTTGAGGACACCACTCATGGCGTAGTGCTTATACCTTGGCTGCTAACTGCAAGTTCAGCAGATTGAAACCACCAGCTACTCTATGAGTCACAGACAGGCCTTCCTATTTCTAGAAAGAGCTAACATCTCAGAAACTCACAG
Organism: Nesogale talazaci; assembly: GCA_004026705.1. NCBI lineage: Eukaryota > Metazoa > Chordata > Mammalia > Afrosoricida > Tenrecidae > Nesogale > Nesogale talazaci. The sequence goes on along the minus strand of PVJH01007520.1, from coordinate 66,794 downwards.
AAGTAGTTCCACCCTGTCCTTTAGGGCTATTATAAAGCAGTCCTGACTCTGGAGCGACGAAAGGGACATGCTGCCTGAGTAGCTCAGCCATAGGTCCATACTCATCAAGTTAGCTTATTCGGATGACTGTTTGGTCTGTCCATGTTAACAGCCAGGCTGACTATACCTTTGTTTATTAAGCACTCGTGCTTGGTCCCAAGCCCAAGAGGTGCAATTGGCCCCTGGGAAAGCAGGTGTCTTAATTCCAGTAGGGCAACTCCCACTGTCCAACCTGACTGACATAAAGTAGCAATAACAGGTGTCTTTGGAGATGTTAGGACTCACTTAACCAATGTGTTTATTATTTTAGTCAAAAGTGTGTACCCAGAGCTCTCTCTTTATGGATTTATGGATGTATCCACTCTAGCAAGGCAATTTTCTAACCTCTAGGTACCTTTTCAATAGTATACCAAGGTAGGTCTGGCATTTCATGTTGACATGATATAGGCAGTCTTTGAACCTATGCTTTCACAAAACAGCAAAATATAGATCCTCTTCTAAACTCTTGAGCTAAAACTTTGAATGAAAAAATGTAGTTAGTGTCTCTTATTGATAAACTTAAATGTATCCACCCTTGTATTCTTTGCACCATGATCTCATAGCCTTTATAATCATTCCCACACGTATTCTTCATATTTCTGTCTGAAAATATCTTAAAACTCTGGTAGTTCTATAGGAGTATAGTACCCTTCCTCTTTGGCCAGTATTTTGGGTTTCATATTTGGGGATCAGCTATGACTACAATCTAGTTATATGTAGGTAGAGAGGCAACAGTTTGTCGGGATTGTGCTTCTCAAAGAGATTCAACCATATCTTATAAGTCATCTGCCTCAGGCAATGCTCCAGACACTGCCCCAGCTAGCATATCAGTCTGCAGAGTTGAGCTAATCTTACTGGTTTCACTTAGGTTGGATCCCTCTTCAACTGCAAGAGTTAGTTCTGGTGTATGGGTTTATTGTCTCCATTTTCTGGATTTTCGGACCATATACTTCCATTCCAAGTTTCAGAGTCCCATTTCTCTCTAATCAGACATCTTTCTATGTTGAGAATTAAGCGAGTGTTTTAATGCAGCTACCCATATGATAAAACTGCTTGCTTTTCAGTTCTGTTATTAGAAGAGATGGGCTTTTTGTCACCATTCCCTCTGCATTTGGGCCAAGATTTTGAAGCTCTGAATCCATTCCTTTCTTTACTGGTTTATTGTAACCATTCTACCAAAATTGTAGATAGGTAGCAAATATATGATAATCTAGAGCCTCACTTCCCACCAATACATTAAGCTATTTTGATTATGATCTTTGCCACCTTATGCCATGAACTAACAGTAATTTCCTTTACTTCCAGTGACAGACATAGTCTAATTTGTAGAGGCCGGGGTGGTGTTCCCAGTGCCTTATGGCCTAATCAAACTTGAGAACCAATTTAGAAAATTTGTATTATTTTGTTTCTCTAGAACCATTCCTGGTACCAAATGCACATGTTTGCCCCTTCCCTCCCTAAGTGCATATTGTTCTAGCATGCATATTTTACAAATTCATGTCTGTTCCCATTTTGCTATATTGGTCATGTCTGGACTGGTATTAGCAGATTAAAAGTTCTGGGGTGAACAAAAAATAAAACAGGTTTAAAATCTTATGACTTTTTACATATGTTTACATATATCACTTATTATTCTTCTCTATATTATCTTTTTTCTAAAATGTATAACCTTGATATGCATCAAATATATTTTGTATTTCCTTAAATTTATTATAAAATTTATATGTATATTTAAATTTATTCATTCACAGTACAAACAGTAGGTAAATTTAGAAAATATACTAAATTGGATCTTTCATTGCAGTAGAACCTGCAAAGATACTCATTTCCTCATCAGGAAAAGTTTGAAAAATATCTCCAAAAGAGAAAAGCAAAATATTATTAAACTAAAATATTCATTGCATTAAACAAAAGTGTGTGAATTACAACTTGAAAGGGAAAGTAGCAACATTTAGAGTGTTTACTTATTAATTTTATAATTATATAAGCTATATTTAACATGTAAGTAACGGATATACTTGGAGTACTATTATCTGTGTGTTTCATTTTCCCACACTCTTTAAAAATTTCCATATATTATATATATATACTGTTATAATATGATACATTTATATATTTATATTATGTACATAATTATATAAGAACCAATTACTTACTAGACAACTGAAATTTATTATTGATATAAATTGATAAGGACTATGTTAGAAGATCAGCTCAAGGATAATGTGTTGCAGATGTATCCTGTCATGAGATATTTTTTACACATCTCGACTGCTTTCTGGTAGTCCTTTCACCCAGAGCAAAACATTCTCTAGAGGGGCCTCAGGGTCTTTGTTTGTTTCCTTGCTTTTGTTCTTTTTGGAACAAAACATTTGTCCTATTAACCTTCTTCACACGTTCAATTGAGTCACAGTAATTATGTTTTTCATGTTTAATTTAAATATAATTAATGTACAAGTTTTATTTATTCAAGCTATAAAATCTGATAAGATTTGATATTTGCATATATCAATGAAACCATCAGCACCATTAAGACATTGAACATAGATGTCTCTGTAAAAATTTTCTTTGCTCACATTTCCACACCTCCCTTCATTTCTTTCTATCCCCAAATACTCATTGATTAGTTGTTTCTAGAGATTTATTTGAATTTTTGAGAGTTATTTGATAAGTGGATATTTAAAATTTTTATACACTTTTATTAATCTGATTTTGTTTGCACATATAATTCTGAGATTTATATACATTACTGTATCAGGGCATCATCTTGTTGGAAGACTAGTCTTCTATTTCAAGGACATAATACAAGTTGAGCACTCACAATTTGTAAGTGGATCTTATGGTTATTCCCAGACTTTAATCATTATAAATAATGGTATTATGGACACTTGCACTTAAGCTTTTGGATCATTTGATTTGCTTAACTTTTATGACAGCTGTTGAATATGTAGTATTATAAAGCTGTTCTAATTTGAATCCTCATTAGAAATATATGTAAATTTGTTTTCTTGTTTCCTTGCCAACATTTGCTATGTGCAATCATTTAAATTTTAGTCATTCTAATAGTCCTATTATATTGTTTTCCATTGGGATTATTTTGTATTTCTCAAATAATAATTTTGAGCCCTTTCATATGTGTACTTGTCAGCTCTCTTTTTAACTAAATTACTTGTTCAAATGTTTGTATATTTTATTATTAGATCGCTGTTTTGTAATTCCTGATTTTTTTAGAGTTCTATGTATGTTCTCGATAACAGGCCTCCATAAAATAAATGCTTTTCAAGTACTTTTTACCGACTGTCATTTGTCCTTTTATTTTCTTTATGATCACATTTAAAAATTTGAAGTACAATATATAGTTCTTTTTCTTCTTAAATGAATAATGCTTTTAGTATATGTCCTAAGAAATTATCTCCTAAATGAGTTAACACTAAATGTGTTTAAATTTGACATTTTATAATTTTAGGGTTCATATTTATGTTTATGATCCACTTGAGTTAAATTTTGACTGTGGTAAGCTTTGATAAAGGCAAAACTATTTGTTTCTTGAATTATGAAAGCCTAATTATTCTAGAACAATGTATTAAAAATGCTATCCTTTCTCCATTAAATTGCTTTAGAAATTTTGTTGAAAAAAATCCCCCTCCTTTTGTGTCACTTTGAACTAGCTTTTCTGCTCGATTGGTCTGTTTCTCTTTTTTTTAAGTTTTTTTCTGTTTCTCTTTGTTGACACCGTTACACTCTGAAACCGTTGCATTAAAATGAGACTCAAAATTAAGTAGCATTATTCCTCCAATTTTGTTTTTTTTAAAAATCATTTGGCTATTCTACGATTTTTGTTTTCCTCTATGAAAATTTTAGTATCAGCTTTACACCTCTCTCTCTCTCTCTCTCTCATTCTTTCTCTCTTCTTTCCATTTTTCCTTCTTTCTTTCAGTCATTTTTCCTTGTGAATATACGTACTGATTTGGGGTAGAATTGGCATTATAAAAATTAGCAATGGACACTGTCTGTCCTACTATGTAAATCATTTTAATTGTTTTTATCAATTTTTAATTTACCAAGATCAGGCTTGAACCTTTGCTATAAAGTCAAATTACTTGGTACGGTTCTTCTAGTCATAGTCTTTGTCCTCCCCGGCCTTTGACTAAGAGTATGCCAACAATGTTCAGAGAACTCTAGCTTGGAGCCTGGCCAGTTTTGCCATTCTGCTGGGTAAAAAGTGAGGCATTTCAGGAGCAGAACTAGAGATCCCTTCACCACAGGAAAGGAGAGCTCTCATCAAAGCATGTGTAAAACCTTGCACGAAGTGGCTATTACACAGTGTGAAGTGGCAGTGGCAGCACAGACAGTAGTGGTCCCAGCCCTGAGCCATGAGAAGGAGCAGTGGGCTCCTGGCTCCATAGAATGGAGAGGACGGGGTGGCAACAAAGTGGAATTTGCGGGCCACTTATCAGCACCAAAGGAGTTTTGCAATACTTACCAGAGCAATGCAAATGTAAAGGGGCTGAGGACTAGAGTGCCTGAGGACTAGAGAGGCATGTAAAAGATGCGCTATGAACCAAAGCACTGTTTCCTTAATGTTTTCTTATCCTGATTTGTGGTCACATGTTAACTTCCTTAATAAATCCTATGGACATGAATATTATTTGTGAGTTCTGTGTGACTATGTTTATGGGTTATCAAATATAAAGAAATGGCTGGTGTCCTTTGCTGGAACTTTTTCTCCTTATTTTGTATATAAATATAAATATATATATATATATATATATATATATATATATATATATATATTGCATACCAACAAAACAAAATAAACAAATAAGCCTGATAATTCATCCGAGGATCTTGGAAGAGGTATTGGAGGTACAGTCACTCTCTTACCACTGTTGACTTCTATATCAAAGAAAACAAGTCAAAGAAACCCAAACCCGCTGGCATTAAGTCCATTCAAACCTAAGGCAACCGTATACAGGGTTTATGAAGTGGGAAGTCTCTATCTGAGCAGAGAGCCTCATCCTTCTCATCCCGCACAGTGGACAATGGGTTCAATCACCAACCTTGTGATTAGCAGCTTCATGCATAGCATAACAAAGAAATAAGTTCCCAAATCACAATAATTTGCAAATCATCTGACTCACCAATCAAAACAAAACATTTACAGTATGTTACAGTTTGAGCTGTATCTTTTTTTTTTTTTTTAACTTGCCCAAATATAGTCAAACAGTGCTCCATATAACCATGATCTTAAAATGGTAATGAAATCTCTAAAGGAGAAAGAATCTATTTTATTAAGAAAATAAAGTAAGATACAAGGTAATGATAATTTATAAATTAGCAAGCGTTCATGAGAGAGGGGGTAGCAGGGTGAAAATGAAGGGCTGATACCAAAGGCTCAAGAAGAAAGCAAATGTTTTGAGAATTATGAAGGCAACAAATGTATCGATGGGCTTTTCACAATGAATGGCTGTATGGATTGTGATAAAAGTTTTACAAACCCTCAATACATAGATTTTTTTTAAAAGTAAGCTGAAGAATTTTCCTAACTTGAAGAAACGAAAAAGTCTCTACCTTTCCAGCATTTTCTGTTCTTCCTGAAGTCCCTGTCACTCACCCCTGTTTTTGTCTTCTGTATAGACAGAATCCCTGATGCTAACCCAAAGATCGCCAACCCAAAGTAGTTAGTGATCTACTCATTGAGAATATATGTGAAAGGTGCCCTCCACCAACGTGCAGGATCTGAAAGCCCTCAGAGACAGCATTACTCTATCCTGTGCCACCTTTGTGATTCAGACTTAATAGCAGGGGACTTGACTTAGATTTAGCATAGAGATCTTTCAAAGTTTCAAATATGGTCCATATAAGGGGATACCTTCCAAAAAACAGAATCTTGAAAACCTATACATTTAATGCTTTTTTTAATAAAGCAAACTTATCACCTTCAAAGTACTTTCCCATACTCTACACCTCAGACATTTTTCAAATCTGTTATTCCATTCTTAGGAACATTTTCCAAACTTACCTATTTAGATGACTGTGTTAGTCCAGGAAGACTAGAGGAACAAATTTCATACACATGCCTAAGGAAAAGGTTTATATACAAGAGGAAAGGGACATTGAGAAAGTGTCCAAGCCCGGTCCAGTTCAAAGGCATAAGTCTGATATTAACCCATATGCCCGATATCAGTCTATAAAGTCTCTTTCTGACTCATGAAGTCACAGGCCAGTGGGTGCAGAGTCCTGGCACCGGCGCCACTAGGGATTCCCTCATGGCTCCTCATTTCCAGGGCTCAGGGTCCATCAACAGCATCCAGTGGTGGTAGAAGCAACTCAGTACTGGCAGGGGTCTCCCCATGGCTTCTCCAGCCAGAGATCTGGTTCCATCAGGGCAAGGCCATGTGCCTTCTCCTCTGGCTCCTGCAGTAGCTCGGACACTGCCATCTTTTCTTGTCCATAATTCCTTGTGTCTGAGACTAACTCCCAACAACTGCGGAAGAAAGCTTCTCATCTTCATGATGGAAATATCGTGAGATTTCCCAGAAGTCCCAGGAGAAAGCCATGCCCACACAGAGGCCTCATTTGCTACTCAATGACTATCTCCAGATTAACAGACTAGACTTCACCCGTACATTTCAATCATAAACATAAGCACATGACTGCCCCAATGGCTGGCAGCACACCCTCATTTTGTTTTTCACCTCTTCCATATCTTCAATTCGCTGTCTTTTCAGGTCCCTCTGCAATCATAGAGACAAAAAGAAATCACTTGAGAGTGAGTTCAGGTGAGTCATGGTGGCAAAAACAGCCCCCCATCTGCCACTGGAACCTCTAAATAGAAAGCTTGGTTTACAGTCTAACCTGGTGGGACAGCTCCAAATGCACCATTAGTCATCATTTTCCTCTCTTCAGGAAGCTGTTGGAGACCTAGAATGAGCTTTACTTGAATCAGCATTTCACGCTGTTTAAAGTGAGCAAAGCACTCATGCACTTGAGTTTTTCCCATAGGGCTGTCCTTGTAAGCTGTGTTCAACATCACAACAATTCCTGCAGCATTTTTCCTGATCAGGAAACAAAATTGTACAGCCACATGCAGTTCTCTTAATCGGTCATCACCAAAAGCAAAGTTTGAGCAAAACTTGTTTTGTGAAAAAAATTCACTGTGACCAGAGAGAATCTACCCAAGTAACACTCCTGGGTGCTCTAACCGAGAGTGAGGTCCCTGTTGGTTGCCTATTGGGGCAAATGGTAACTAAGAGGAGAGCTCCACTCTGCCCAGTGACATTCCAGTTCGGGGGGAGAGGTACCCTTTCTTTTATTATTTCACAGATTTTTTAAAAAGTTGTTTAAACAATATAGTGTTATGGCAAATGTTTGATAAATACACACTCTCCAATATATGATTTTAAGCACTGCATAATAATATTCTTTGTGTAGGTTGGTCAGAGTTATGATGGTTGAAGTTAAGTTTTTCTGAGATAACATTGTCTAATATTTATTTCCCCAATGGAATAGGTTATTGAACCAGAGTTCACTCTCAAATTGATGGAGTAAGGGTGTTTTATTTTCCAGCAAGTTTTACTGATCAAAAGCAATGACATCTGTGATGTCAGCAGTAAAGCTAACTCTAAAACTCCGTCCCTTCTCCTCACCTATTATGTTTTTACTATGTCCTCCTCAATTCTTTTTTCCTTTAACTTCTCTTCCTATTCTTCCCTATAGTTTCCTTTTTTGTCAAAATTGATTTTAGCATTTAATATATATAAATCAGAAAGAAAAGAATATTGTCTTAGAACTTAACTAACTTAAAAATAAAAATGTATCACCTGGCACAAATTACTTTTTAATTTTATTCTGATTCAATACTTTGCATGCTTTAAAAACTTAATTCAAGCAAAGAATTCATACAGAATAAAACAAAACATTTGAATAAGAAAAGCATCTTAAAACTGGTTTTTAAAGGTTTTGGTTTAATGGTGATATAATATTTTTGCAAGACTTATTTTCAATATGTATCTTAAATTTTGTAGAATACCTGAAATTTCTAAAAATCCTATTGGTGGGATGGTGAATATTAATTATATAATTATGCAGATGTGAGTTAGTCTGGGTAGACTAGAGGAACAAATTTCAGAGACACAGATATAGGTATAAGGAAAGGGTTTATATACAAAAGAAATGTGACACTAAGAAGGCATCCCAATTCAGTCCAGTGAAAAGTCATAAGTCCAATAATAACCCATATGTCTGAAATCAGTCTATAAAGTCTGCTTCCGACTCAGGAAGTCACAGGACAGTGGGTGCAGAATTCTGGCGCTGGCAGGGGTCTCCCCGTGGCTCCTCGCTTCCAGGGCTCAGGCCCCAAAACAGCATGCCACTCCAGCTTCAGAGGTCGGTCTTCATCAGGGCTAAGCCGTGTGGTCTCTCCGCTGGCTCCTCCAGCCTCCCAGCCGCCGCCATTCTGTGTTGCTTGTGGTGAATGATCTCTGAAACTGACTCCCAACAACTGGGGAAGATAGCATCTCATCTTCTCGAGGGAAATATCGCGAGATTTCCCTGGAGTCTCAGGTGAAAGCCATGCCCACACAGAGGCCTCATCGGCTACTCAATGGCTTTCTCCTGATTAAAAGGCCAGACTCCACCCCTACAATTCAGTTATAAAATTAACATAAGCACATGACTGCCACAGATGGAATTAAAGACAGGACATATGTGTAATATTATAGGTGGGTCCAGGTGGAGGAAAATATAGAGTAATGAATTTCAAAAACAAACTTGTTCTAGAGGAAAGGAGAAGTACTATTTATGTTTACTTGGAGTTTTCGGTTTCCCAGTTTAAGCAAAATGTAGTTTCAAATAGTTTATAAGAGTAACATCTTTGGAGGTTGAAATAAATGTATGATTTAAAGCAAATCCCTTCTATTTTATACCTGATTTGTACCTGTTTAAAGGTGATATTCTGCCTAATGCTTTGAAAAAACAAGGTAGTCAGAATGTAATTTAAATAAATGAATACAAAATGTAAGTATTTAATTTTAAAAAACCAAAATTGTAGCTTTGGGTTTTCCTTTTCTCTTCATTTTATGCCTCTACCTACAAAGACCCCTGTGGTTTAAATAACCAGTGTGTGTATACTAATAAAAATCCCATTAAATTAAATGGCCAGTAGGCATGTGGAATGTCCTGCTGCAATTTCAGAAGACAGTTTGTTACCAGACACCCTGCTATGAACATTTTATTTTATCAGGGTTAGGAAAAACATTTAAAAAAATCTTTTTTTATATTCTTAAAAGTTTAGAGACTCCTGGAAATGGTGACTTTAAAATATTTTTTTTACCTTCATAGAATGAAATGGATGGGTGGGAGCCACATCAGGCGCTATGTAGCATTCCCCGTAGCAAGTGCATATCATCAACACAATTGGTCAGTAATTTTCATTCCCTCAACTATTATTTCTTTCTTCCATTTGTGAGCAATAAATGTGGCAATTCAAAGCACATTGTATTATAGGAAAGTGTTTACAGCACATGCTGTACCTGTGTTCTCACAGAAATAATTTCAGAAACATAAAACCTTTTGTTTTGTTCTGTTTTTTGCAATTGTTCTGAGCCTTATTTTAACTCTATTTTAAAATGTAAGCATGGGTTCACATTTTAAGAAGGTGGACATTTTAATAGACATGTAATGTAGCAATTCTAGTTCTATGTAATAAGTAACAGAGTAAAGTTGATGAGGGTGATGAAACCAGTTGGGAACTGAAAATTAGTGAAGAAACCATTGGGTGAATGTCTAGTGAAAAATAGCAAATCACAGCATTGAAAGTAAAATGACAATTGTAAAAACAGCACCTCAAATCACCCTTCTGACTGACCAAAGCAATTAAATTAAATATAAAATGGACAGGTACTATGTAGGAACGATAAAAATCAAATGTATCTTGACCTCTGTGTTCTCAGGAAGCAACAAAGATAAAGAATAGAGATAAAGAAACCTAAGAATGTTCAATTGGTGAAAGAAACGGTAGTTCAGGTGTGTTGAACAAACACCTTTCTTGCAAACTCAAGGACTACATAGAGGTTTTATGTTTAAATGAATACTAGGTCAGACATAATCTTCATTATTTAGGAAAGGACAACTAATATCAGCATAGATTATGAACCTTTAAGAAAAGCAAAAGATTATGGAGACTGGAAACAAGTGTAGATTATGTAGGGTTTAAACACCAGCCTTAGGCATGGAAAGTACTGATTGGAGTCCCACTTTCTACTTCACCTTCCCTCCATCCTCTTGGTATCACCACTCTCTTCACTGGTCCTGAAGGGATCATCTATCCTGAATTCCCCATATTTCTGGCTCCTATCCATACCAGTATACATCCCTTGGTCTAGCTGATTTTGTAGGATAGAATTAGAATCACGATAGTGGTGGGGTGGGGGAAGGGAGGGAAGCATTTAAGAACTAGACGAAAGTTGCAAATGTCATTGCTGCTGCACTGTACCTTGACTGGCTCATCTCCCTGTGACCCTCGGAAAGGGGACATCGCTTCACCTATTGCTGGACTTTGAGTCCCCAATGTGTACTCCCCCTTGTTTATGGTTGAAATAATATTATTAGTTCTTCAGACATCTACTTATAACCTCCTCCTTGGGGTACACACAACAGGGAAGTAGGTGAAAGGACACATCAGTGTACAATATGACAAAATCATGACAATTTGTAAATTATGAAGGGTTCATGGGGGATGGGGGAGTGGGTCAGGATGGGAAATATGGTTAACTGATACCGGGGGCCTAAGTAGAAGGATGGTTTGAGAATGATGGCAACAATGTGCAAATATGGTCTGCAAACAATCGATGTATGCATTGAGCATGATGAGTCTCCAATAAAATGCTTAAAAAAAAAGAAGAGGTGATAGGTTTGTAACCTGAAATAGTACAGGGATGCCTGATGTCATTGCTATAGAGTCTGTGTAATACTCATAGCACCTTTTGTCTCCCAGAAGGAAGGACAGCTGCACCTGGGTCCTCCTCACCATTGTCCTGATGTTTGGGTCCATTGTGGAAGCCGCTGGACCAGTCTACCTCATTGATAGCCTTCCCCCTCTACTTGCCCTTCTGCTTTACCAACCATGATGTCCTTCTCCAGGGACTGGTCTCTCTTCATAAAATGTCCAAAGTCTGTGAGAGTGTCTCATCCTCCATCCTTTCCTCTAAGAAGCATTCTGACCATACATGGAATCTTTCTAGACAGACCTGTTTGTTCCTTTGACAGTCTGTGGTGTTTTGAATATTCTTCAGCAGCACCATAATTCAAATACATTGGTTTTTCTTAGTCTTCCTTATGCGATGCCCAACTTTCACATGCATATGGAGGATTAAAAATACTATGGCCTGAGTGATCCTCAAAGTAACTTCCTTGCTTTTCAACACTTTAGAGAGGTCATGTGCAGCATATTTACCCAATGCAAGGTGTTCTTTGATCTCTTGACAGTTGCTTCTATGAACTTTGTTTGTGGGTCCATGTGAGATGAAATCCTGGATGATTTCCGCCTTTTTCTGTTTATCATGATGTTACCTATTGGTTCAGTTGTGAGCACTTTGGTTTCCTTTACAATGGGTCCATTCTGAAGGCTGAAATCTTCTTTCTGCATCAGTAAGTGCCTCTAGTATTCCTCACTCTCAGCAAGTGAGTTGGTGTCACGTGCAACTCCCAGGTTATGAATAAGCTTCCCTCCAATTCTGTCCCTCCATTCTTCTTTATATAATCTGGAATCTCTGATCACCTGCTCAGCATACAGATTGAATACATTTGTTGAGAGGATACAATCCTGAAACAAGTTTTTTTTTTTTTCCTGATTTGAGCCATGTGGCATTCTGTTGATTTATGGGCACAACTGCCTCTTCATCAATACACAGGTTGTGCATAAGTACAATGATGTATTATGAAATTCCCATTCTTTATGGTAACCATAATTTGTCATGATCCACACAGTAGGATGTCTTTGCCCAGTTGATTAAATCACAAATAGATCTCTTTCTCCTTTCAGTCAATCTCTATCTGATATCAGTAATAATATATCCCTAATTCCATATTCTCCTTGAAATTTGGCCTGAAGGATAATCTTGGGATTCTTGATATGCAGTTTCTGTGATATATTCATAGAATCATTGATGAAACATATGATATAATGGATTTAATGCAAAATTCTTAAAGCAATTAAATGTGCAAAAAACATTTCTTATATTTCTGAAAATGCCATACATACTACAAAAATAGAGACACATTTCAATAGACCAATAATTAGTGAAATATATTATGTTAGGAAATTTAAGTAGAACCTGTGGAAACAAGGTAATCCATGTGCAAATAGACTGTACATTTTTTGAATGATTCATCTTGGTGATATGCCTTGGTGTTCTGGTTAGAATACTGATATAATAAATTAAATTTAGAAGACCTCAAACCCATCTCAGTAGAGAGTATCCAGGTGTATTCCTATAACAGAATTCTTGAATAATGAGACCTATACTATTATTAATATACTCTATGGCTGTGTGCAAAAGAGTTAATACCAATGTGCTTCTGTTTCCTTATTTTTAAAATTAATTTTAAAATTTTTGGAAATAACTTTTCAACCTGATGGGAGAAAATTAAGCTGTGTTACTTTGTGGTTGGATCTTATGGGGAGTTAGTAAATTGGGCATGAAGAAATTAGACTGTGAATTTGCACTAGGTTAGAGGAGAATGCGCTCTCAGAAATGGATGGATAGCCCTTTGCATCGCCAATCTGCCTCTCAAAGATTGTATAATGCTAGCTTTACAGCAGTTCATTATTCTTCCAAATGTTGGCTTTACTTAGGAAACTTCGCTCAAGCCTATGTTTCCCTCTGCACATTTATTGTTTCAATATCCATTTTACTCCCAGAGGTTTAAAAATTATCTAACCCTAGATTACCACTATTCTACCTAGACTAACAACACCCCCCCCCAATTACTTTTACCAAGAAAACTCAGATAGCAGGATAGAGCTATTTCCCTGACACAGAACGTCACAAAGTGCTCATGCAGCCATCAGATAAGACACTTCCAAAATAACTCCTTCTTTTAATAGAGCACTATTGCAAAGTAGAAAAACTATGCAAATGCTTATGGTAAAAACATACATCCAGTGACATTCATTAAATCCAAATTATGATTTAGTATTCCTTAGTAACATAAATATACTTTGTGTGAAAAAAATCATTATTGCTATAGCCCAAACATTATCACTTACCCAAACAACTTGCAAATTTTTGTTAAATTCATAAAGTTTGCAAAATATTTTTCAACTTATATCTTCAAGTGGACAATCTCTCTTGGTTAAATTTTCATAGAACCATTTATGAAACAGATGTGATGTGATCATTTTAAAGCAGACTTTGTACAGCAATCCTAGGTTAAATGACAGTTCTATCAATTGATTCTATTTCTGTAATTTTCACAAAGAATAAAGGAATGTAAGTTGTTAAGAGAATCCAGCATAGAAAAGTGATCAGAAAGGTGGATGTGGTTCTCACAGTTTAGTGAGTTCAGAAATCTGGTGTGTCATAATTGGTTGCATTGTTAGCCAGCAGTGAAATCTTGGGTATGTGACTTACATTTTCTGATCTGTCCTTTTATTGGTAGAAGCAAAGGAGTTATCATTATTGAGTTAAATTTTAGCGAAAATTTTCATGGTTCCCCAAATGTCATCAGATTCATGCTGGTGTAATGAATCTTTTCTTGGTTTTATTTATAAATAAGTATGTTATTTATAAATGCCTGTGAGAGAGATAACAGAAGAATTTTGATTTGCAGTGTGATGGAGCTACATGTTTGGAACTGCCAAGGAAGCGACTTTGCTCTTTTGGACCTATTGATCAATAAATGGATGCTTTTCCCTATTGAGGCAGATAAGTTAGTGAAGGATGATTGACTCTGTTTGAGGTAGGCTTATGTGAGCTGTTTTAAGAAACCAGAAGACTTAAATCTAGTTTCACTTTTTTATAATGAGAGAAAATCCCTTTAGCAACCTAGATTTTTAAAAATTGAACTAATAACAATTGCTTATACATAAGAAAATGGACCAATGGAAAATTTTGGTTCTGTTAATGATAGATATCTATATACGTTATTAGATATATTTGCAAAATTATATAAATTTTGACTTTGCATTATATTATTTTAAAATGAAAATTTATTTTTTGTTTACTAGAAGACTAATAAAATGTAATGTAACATACTAATGTTTCTGTTCTAGACATATGTTATAAAATTGCAATGCACTTTTACCACCTACTGAATGCCCTTGTAGGTTCACTCCAAATCACAAGTGTAAGCTCTGAAGAGGGGAAAAAAGTCAACACCATTCAATGACTATCAACTTTTAAACAAGTTAACTCAACAGGAAATTTTAAAAGACATATAGTTTATGGTATGTGGCACCAATCCAAAGTGTCTCATTATGAATCTTTGATCTTTTGTCCTAATATATGTCTAAATATAAACTTTTGCCATTCTCATTGTGGATTGTGAACCTGTAGCATCATCTGGGAGCTAGACTCAACTAGTGAGAGAAAGGCTTTTTAATAAATTCTGTGTTGATCCTGCATTTTTTGAGATATTAAATAGACATTAAGTTAGAAATTTAAGCAGGACTGAGCTGACTCACTTGGTGTGTGAATGTACTCACAAGACATATAGGCTAAGTAATTTAGTATCATTGTTAAGTCTAAATTAGTGTGTTAGTGCACGCTGACTGGAGAAACAAATCCAGAGACACTCATGTATGTGCGAAAGAGGGCTTTATGTCAAAAAGCAATTGTATGCCGAGAAAACATACCAGCCCAGTCTAGATCAAGTCCATATATGTGATTAGTCCATGAGTCCAAAACTAATCCATGAATTACTCTTCAGAGTCATGCAGTTATATACAATGATGCAAAATGCAGGAAGATAACAGGCTGGTGAGGCCAAAGTCTTATGGCTCCAAGAGTTGTAGACACATCTCCAGGACTCTGGCTGCCATCAGCATATCTTCATGTGACTTGTCAAGAGGAAGGTGAAGCAGGGAGAAGGTGGACTCCCTCTGTGGAGAAAAAGAGATAGTTTCTAGAATCCTCATAAGAAGGCCACAACCACAGCGAGGCATCCTCAGATCATGAGCTGATAGACTCTATCCCAACACTTATTTATCAAGTTGTCATGAAAGTATGTAACTACTGTTCTTAGGATATAAGTATACAGGCTACACAATATACCCAATCAAACTCACTGTCATTGACTCCTAGAGACCTGTCAGGTAGAACTACCTTTGTGGGTATCTGAGATCACAGCTCTTTAAGGGAGTAGAAATCCTCATCGTTGTCTCTCAGAGTGGCTGGCATTTTTGAACTGCTGACTTTACAGTGAGCCACCCAACTTGTAACCACCAGGCCACCAGAGCTCTTGTATATTTTCTCTCATTAAGCTGAAGGAATCAGTTGTGGGAAACGCCCAAAAAACTGATTTTAAGGAGTTACTTTTGGACAGATACTTCCTTTCAGGACATATATATGTCACAGATGGCCAAGGTGAATCATGTACCAGAATGTAAATTCTGAACTTCAGTGAAATGCAGCTTGTCTTCCTGGATGGGGAGGTGATCACACCCTACAAGGGGACTGTTAATGTAACAAATGCTGTGACTCTCAGAAAGAGAACTGATAGTGCTCCTGGAAGGGAGAGTCATTAAACTAGGTGGAAGATTGCTACAAGACAAATGTGCTGAAGTGCAAAGAAATGAAAAAGCCCAGACTGTATGAGAAAAGACAAAACATTGTTGATTTTATTTCCCAGAACTTCCAGATCAGTTCATGAAAACAGGCTGATTTTCTTGCTCTCTGTGATTGACTGTAGCTGGATGGATACTCTTAGTCTGGATGGATACAATACAAATCTCAGATACGGAGTCAGAATTTGCATTTTTAATATGCTCTTCCAGTGATTTTACTAAAAATTCATATAGCATGCATGTATATAAACCAAAAAAGTACTAACATGTCATAACCATGTTTGCTCTTGTAGTAAGTATAATGATGCAGATTACTACAGCTTCCAGTCAACAACACTCTAAGGAGATGCATCCTCTTTAATCTCAACTTTTACATAGTTCTTCTACCAAGGTTCACCCTGTGCCACACATACATTGAGGAACTGAGGAATGCCTATTTGGGGAGTCAGTTCTGAAAGAGGTAACATTGGCACCTTTGTGAAGCATTTAAATAAGAAATATATTGAGCTCCAATCCATCTGGTCAGTAGTTTGAAATGACCAGCAGCTCCTCAGGAAAGACTGGGCTTTCTTCTATTCCCATAAACAGTTACAGTCTGAGAATGCTACAGATGGTCGCTATGTGTTAGCATTTACTTGATGGCAGAGAGATTTTAATACATCAATCTCACATTCACACAGAAATCAAATTGTTTACATTTGTGGGGAGAGACTATGAAGAAGCTCAATATCAGCAGCTGACACCAGAGCAGGATATGAGTGTAGACCAGATAATCAAATGCATTTACACCATCTGAATTTGGAGACAAGAACAGATTTGCTGCATTAACGCTAGTTACGGAACATCTTATGATCCATGGAAGAACCTCAAGAACATTATCCATGAAGTAAGCAAAAGGTCATTAAGAACGGAAAAACATCACAGTGGATGTCTGAATAACCTCTGTACCTTCCTTGCTCTTCATCATAGGGTAGCTAAGAAAATGGAAGAAAGAAGTCTGAGAGTTGAATAGAAAAATTCAAAAGGTGTCTGGACATGACAAAGCCAAATATTAAAATGAAATATGCAAAAGATCTAGAATGAGAAAACCAAAAATCTGAAACTGTAAGAATTCAAGAAAAATTCAAACCTTGAGCTACCATTCTGAAAGACTTTATGGAAAAATACATTAAATGAGGCAGGAAGTATCAAAGAAGCTGGAAAGAATACACAGAGTTTCTGTACCCAAAAGAACTAGTCGCCATTCCATCATTCTGAGAGGAAGCATATGAGCAAGAACCAACGGTGCTGAAGGAAAAAGTTCAAACTACATCAAAAATAAGCAAAAAGTAGACTCTAGAATTTCATGGAATACCAAGTGAAATATTTTAAAAACTGATGAGAAGAAATTGGAAAGATAGCCACTTGGCCAACTGACTAAATGCCTAAACTTGTGCCTATTCCAAAGAAAGGTGACATAGCGGAATATTCAAACAATAGAACAATATCATTTTTAGAATATGAAAGTAAAATTTTGTTGGAGATCTTTCAATAATGGTTGCCACAGTGGCAGGGAGCTGAATCCAGATATGTAGGCCAGATTCAGAAGAAGACACCAAACAAGGGATACCATTACTAAAGTCAGATGGACACTGACTCAAAACAGAGAATACCAGAAAAAATGTGTACTATGTTTCATTGACTGTGCTAAGGCATTTGCTTGTGTGTAACTTAACAGCTATGACTAACCTTGCAGAGAATGGGGACTTCAGAACACGTCATTGTGTTCGTGTAAAGCATGTACATGCCTCAAAAGGCAGTTGTGAGAATGGAACAAGGGTTTAATATGAGAAAAGATTTGTATAAGCATTGCATCTTCTCATCATAATTCTTCATTCCATATGCTGGGAAAAGCTTCAGAGAAGCCCTCCTGTCTGAAGAAGAAGGTGGAACGAGGTTTGGGAATAGGCTTCTTAGCAGGATGGTATAGGCAGAGGACGCAATCTTGCTTGCTGAAAGCAGGGAGACTTGAAGTACTTGCTAATGAAGAGCAAGGATTAGAAACTGCTGCGTGGATCACAGCTTCATGTACAGAAACTAAATGTCTCAAAGCTGGACAAGAGAAACCTCATGATGAATGAACAAAGATTGAAGCTGTACCAGATTTTGTCTTACTTAGGTTCATAGTCACTATTCATGGAAACAGTAGTCATTAAATCAAAATAAAAACGTATTAAGTAAATATGCTGCACAAAACCTCTGTGCCTATTGCATAGCACGGATGCTACATTGAGGAAAAAGGCATGCCTGCCCTAAGCCATGGTGTGTTCAATAGCCTCATCGGCACCTCGCAGTTTCACATTGAATAAAGACCAAAGAAGAACCAATGCATTTAGATGCTGCTGCTGCTGACGAATCGTGCAAGCCCCACGAAGTGCTAAAAGAACAAACGAATCTGTCTTGAAATGATTATGGCCAGAGTGCTCCTCCAAGGCCAGGTTGGTGAGAATTTTTTCTTACAACTTTGAACCAGTCTCTGGAGAGGGAAAACCTATTTAGTGAAGAAAGTAGTGAAAGAGAGAATGTCCTTCAAAGACTGACACAGTGGCTTCAACAATGGACTCAAGCGTGGGACAAGCGAGAGGCTGGCGCAGGGACAGGCAGTGCTCTGTTCCCTCACGCGTAGGGGTGTGGGATGGCCCCTCATAAAAACAGCATCTCGTTTCCTTGTATCTCACTTTGATCCATATCCACTGACATTCTTGGCCATCTTTCAACATGACAAGTACTTTCTGCTCTAGGGATGTTGCTTCTGTTGTTCCCTCTGCCTAAAATATTTTTATTTCCAAGTGTGCATGTGCCTATAATTCTCTCAAATCGTCTTCTGAAATTTTTCATAATATAGATTCACTATGTTGTATATCAACCCAAGTCATCCATACTCACTCTGCTTAACACTTATTTGTGGCATGTATTATACCTTTAAACACTGTATTTTATCTTTAATTGCTCATTATTTACCTAACCCTAGTAAGAAGTAAGCTCTTTGAAAGCAGCTGTTTCCTGTATATCGAGTATCAAGAAGAACCAACCACACCAAACAAAACTGTTTTCACACCATTCATTCTGATTCTTGGATACACCATGTGTTTCAGCCAAGTGCTATGTTCTAGTAGATTTTTAATTGTGATTTTTTTTTGAAAATTATCATCAGGACTTTCTTTTCAGATACTCACAGGCAAATTTGAAATAACAGTCTTTCAATTATCACCATTTTCCCACATTAGGTAGTGATGCATGCTTGTTTAATGAATTATGATGGCATTTGTCTGCTTCCTTCTGACACAAAAGCAGAATTAACGTTCTAAATCTTAAATGGCCTTCAAAAGCTGATTTTGTAAATTAAAATCAATGAAAAAGAACTACATATTGACTTTTCCTCTTTTTATATTGACTTTTCAAAATGTCACCTCCACTAAAACAATTCTGATTTTGAAATTTCTGTGAAAATCTCTGAATGAAACGAAGAATCAACTTTTATAACAAAAAAGGTTCAACAGTGTATTATCTTCATATAATTTAATTAAACACATTGCAATATCATCATGGTGTTTCTATGATCTAGTGAAGTATATAACTTACAGTAAATGCTTTCTAAATAGATGTCCTGTGTACAATATTTAGATAAATGCACAGATGTTTCAATAAACTGATTCAATACAGGATGCACACACTCATATGTCCCGAGAAACTTGAAAGACAGTTGGAGAGTCAACAATCTGGAAATGATTGGATCTGTGCCCATCCTAAATAAAGGTGTTCCCACAGAATAAGTAAATCATCAAATGATATCATTGATATCATGTGTATATAAAAGTTTGTTGAAGATCATTTAAAATAGTTGCAGAAGTACTTCAACTGGTAATTTCCAGAAATCCTAACTGGAGTAAGAAGAAGACCTGAAATGAAATATATTATTACTGATGTCAGTTAAACCTCAACTGAAAGCAAAGAAATTCAAAAAGATATTTACTTGTCTTATCAATGATGGAATACAGTCCAACTGTATATCATAGAAAATTAGGAATAACATTTTGGAAAATGGGAATTGCAAACTACATAATTGTGCTTATAAAAAGCATGAACATAGACTAAAAAATCATGTTCAAACAATACAAGGGAATACAATGTGCCTTAAAATCATTATAATGTGCATCACAGCTATATCCTTCCACCATAGCTATTCAATCTGTATACTGAACAATTATGTTAGAAGATCGAATGAAGCAATGCAGGACAGACAAACCAAGTATGAGAGTAGCCATACCAGGAGGCTAAGGGGAACGTGGGGGAGAAAGAGAGAACTGATCACAAGGAGCTACATATAAAACCCTCCCGAGGGGGGGGGGGGTGGAAAACAGGATAGTGGGATAAGAGAAACATTGGTCATTTTAAGACATGGCATAATAATAATAATAATTAATAATTTATCAAGGGTTCATGAGGGTGGGGTGGGAGGAATAGGGAACAAATTAGGAGCTGATACCAAGTGCTCAAGTAGAAAGAAAATGTTTTGAAAACAATGATGGTTACAAATGCGCTCGATACAATGGATGGATGGATATATTTTGAAAAAGAAAGAGCTGTACGAATCCCCAGTAAAATGATTTAAAAAAAAAAGATGAAGAATCTGAAGAATGCAGCATCAAGATGGGTGGAAGACCTATTAAAAACCTCTGGTATGCAGAGTACACACCCTTGTTCTCTGAAAGAAAGGATTGTTAACACAGTGATGAAACTAAGAGACTAGACAGCCTTCAGTGATAATTATACTTCCAAATAGAGAAAAGAGAAAAAACCTCATAAATGGGCCAATAAGCAATATTATGATAAATTAAGAAAGGTTTTACTTTCTCAAAAAATTCATTCCTCTTGTATCAACAAGCAGCCTTCCTGGAAGAAGCAGTCAAAAAGTAAATGACAATGTACTTGGAAAATCTGATGCAAAAGACCTCCCTTTAAAAATCGGATAAACAGTTAACATTCTGAGGACTGAGATACACGTGATCCAAGCCATAACACTTTCATTTCCTGCATCTATATGTGGAAGCTAGGAAATAACTAAAGGTGATCAAAGAAGAATTGAGCCATTTGAATTAAGTTGATGGAGAATATTAAATATATCATAGACTGACAGAAAATGCACAAGATTTGTGTGATGGAGTTTAGACAGAATTCTCCTTAGAAGTGCAGATGGTGGGCTGAGCCCCGGTGGTGTAGTGGTTGAGTGCAGGACTGCAGCCCACTGGCTTGGCAGTTCAAATCCAGCAGCAACTCTCCAGGAGGAAGGCTGGGCCTCCCACTCCCACCAGAGGGCAGTGATGCCCCCACCCCCCGCCAAAAAAAAAAAAAAAGAAGTGCAGATGGCAAGACTTCACCTAAAATATTGGGCTTGTTATCAGAAAAGAACAGTCTTTGGAGAAGAACATCATGTTTGGTAAACTAGAGCATGGCTCTGTGAGAAAAAAGAATTCCTTCAGTGGGATGGATTGGTATAGTGGCTTTGCAAAAGGATTCAGACAAAACCTTGATTGAGAAATCAGATCAGGAATGGGCAGCCTTTTGTCTTGTTGTTCATAGGTATCATCTTTTCGGCACCGAAAAACAACATGAAGAAGAGTAGAATGAGAGAAAGACTACTTGAAGCCACAATAAATAGCTTAAAATTAATATTGTTCCTTAATAAGGTGTGCTCTATTGAAATATTCATCTAGGAAAACTCAGTGAGACTAATAAAACCTTGAGAACCCTTAGTCCAAATGACACATCATACAAAATTGCAAACCTTAAAATATGGCAAAGTAGAAACATTTCCCCCAAAGCTCAGAAATCAAGTATCTTTCTTCCTTCATGACTATAGCTAATACAAATAAATAATATTAAAAAGTAGGTGAAATAAAAGGATCTCATTCATTAGATTTATGGCCATTAAAGTTTTCAGCTAAAGAGAAGAAATGTTTTCATATAATGGACCTCCATATATTCTCACATCCTATCTACTTTCTCCCTGCTACTCCTAATCCAAAATTAGAGGAAGAGACTGATACACACACACACACACACCACACACACACACACACACACACACACACACACACACAGAGAGAGAGAGAGAGAGAGAGAGAGAGAGAGAGAGAGAGAGAATGAGATAGAGAAAGTCTACCAGTAATTTCCAAAGTGGATGATACTGCTTCCTTGAGATGCTAGCGTGATCCAATGAGATTTCCAAAACTGATAACGCTATACTTTATCCTGGATTATGGGATATAACATCTAAGTGTTTAATTGCTGGGGCACCAGAGATTTATTCTGTTTTTTTTGTTTGTTTGTTTTCTGAAGAAAGAATTGTTGACCAAATATGTTGTGGAGCCTACTCTAGATAATACATCCACACATGATTATTTTCTAGATATTTAGATTGTATTTTTTTGTATGTCTATAGGAAAAATTGTATTTGAACTAGTTAAAACTAAGCCTCAGACCATAGGGTCATTACAGAATGAATATATTCTATGGGCCTTAGCCCCAGGAGTGTAATGGAGAAAAAGAATTTTGGTTTTAAACATAAAAAAACAGAAGCTAGTCTGTGGAATAGAATTGGATGTTTTAAAAAATACCTATCAGTATGGTTAACCTGGAAAAAGACAAAAAAAAATTTTTCTTTAACCCTATACAAAATCTTTTAAAAAAGCATTGTAACTTTAAAAAACAGCCAAGGTATAGATAAAATATATTAAATAATTATGTCGACTAATAAAGTGATCATCTTTTTAAATTACTGGTATCTGTCAACATTTTTAAATGCAGAAAATGCAATTTATTTTTGCTGTTGTCATTCAACACAAACACTTCCAAATCACACCTATTTTGCTACTCACATTGTGGGGTTATTTTTCTGAAGAAGGAATTCCCAGATTTTTTATTTCAAGCTTCCAAAGTTTTATTCACTCTTCTATACCAGGAGTGGGCAAACTTTTGAAGCAGAAGAGCCAATGCTGTCCCTCACAACAATATACAAATGATTCAAGAGCAATGAATGTATTTTTGAAACAAACAGAATTACCACTATCTGAATAAGGTTATATAATATTTTTCAATTTTATTCAAAACCACGTGTACTGAAAGATAAATGTAGGACTCTCAAGTCACAGTTTGCCAAGTCTTGCTAGACGGAATGGATGCTAAGCAGAAGAGAATCTTGGATGGACATTATAAACTCTGTCAAAATAAATTGCCAAAGAATGAAAAACAACAAAAACAGGCAAATTCGCTGCCATCGAGTGTGCCTTATTCCTGTGGATAAAGGTTGAACTGCCCCTTGGGTTTTCTGAGACCAGAACTCTATTGAAGTGGACAGTCTCATGCTGCTCCTCAGGAGTGGTTTCAAACTGTTGACCTTGTGCTTAGCAGCCAAACGCTCAACCACTACGCTACAAGAGCTCCTCTCTCAGAGATTATCTGTAACAAATAAATGCAGCTGTTAGCTCTAAATGGTGCTTCATTTGCACACTGTGATGGGTAGGTTTGTCATGCCAACATGGCCACAGAAGATTGGTGGGTCTGTTGTTACAGCACAGTCAATGAACACGCGGGATGAATTGAAGGGCAGAGATAGGAAGGGCTCAGCGAGTCCCACCCTCTCTCTTGCTTCCGGATCTTTGGACCAGCCTTGTTTGTCCTGTGCCTCGACATCCAAGCAACACTACCCATGGGACACCTAATCGTGGACTGTGTTGCTCTGAGTTGAGGTTCCTTCAAACCCTACTTTGCCATGCTCCTGGGATATACGTCTCTTGAGCTGGGGACTGTGGGACTCTGTCATCTGGCTGACTGTTGGTGACCTGCTTTGCTGTTTGCTGCCTGTGACCAGATAGCATGGATTGCTCTACAGAGGAATACTCAGCGGCCCTCAAGATTTGAAGGACTGCCAGTCTTCTAGTTGCCTCACACAAGTGAGTTGCACCGAGCAATCTGTACTGCTTTATAGATAGTTAACTGTTTCTTTCTTCTCATATATACCTTTCTCTATATATAAATATATAAAAAGAATTACTAGTGTCCTGATTTTATTTCTCTAAGAGAACCCTGCCTGACATACACACCAATAACAAAACCATTTTATGGTTTCCAGACATTTTTCCTCAAATTTTTTCTACCCCTTTTTAGGTTTTCTACCCCAATTTCATTAAGTTTCTTCTTTAACTCAAGGTTGCTACCAGATGTTACTATAACAGAACCTTTCTAGACAATACATTTACTGTATCATGGACCTATGACTGACCTTTTCATTCCTCTAAAGAGGAAAGAGAATTGCCTTCAGCAGTTTTTCCTTCTCATGAAGTATAATAAAAGGAACCAATCCTCAATAGAACCAAGGCAATTTCACTCATCTTTCCCTCACCTTCATTCTAATTGGTATTCGGTGCCAAGTTCACTCTGAGGCAGACCAACCTTATAGATGGTAGAATGAAGCACCACCATGTCTCATGCAATCTTCACAATTGTGGTTATCCTCAAGTTCATTATTATAGCCACTGCGTCAATCCATTTGGTCCAGTGTCTTCCTCTTTTTCACCACCATTCTGCTTTCACAAACATGATGTCCTTATCCAGAGACTCCAGATAATGAGCCTACAGTATCTGAGATATAGTCTTACCATTTTTGCCTACAAGGAAGATTTTGTCTTCATCTTTTCTGGAAGCCAATGGACTTGAAATGTTCATTGTTAAAATCTTTTTTGTTTGTTTGTTTTAAAATACTGAGTTTTATTTCACATGTATATTTTTTTCTCCCCACCATCTCCATTTGTCTGATCACTGCTACTACTTTGTCCTATCATAGCACTTGATACATACATTAAACTCAGCAAAGAGTGGTGTTCCATCTTTACAAACTAAACAACACATTCTTGGCAAAGGAAACTGGACAACATTTATCAGACAGGCTAGGGAAAGTTCTCACACTGCACTATAAAAAAAAGACGGCCAGATAGCAACTGTTACAGAAATGAAATAAGACAGAAATTTTTGACAAACTGTTCAAGCTATTTTCTTTTCTTTTCTTTTTTTGTTTTTTTTTGTTTTTGTTTTTTGGGCATCACTGCCCTCTTGTGGTTGTGGGAGCTACCCAGTGCCACTCCTGAGAGGGGCCACGGGATTTGAACCACCAAGGCCCACACTCAACCACTTAGGCCACCAGGGCTCAGCCCCAAACTGTTTTCTTAAAGAACTTCCTCCACTGCCAGAGATCTTCAATTGCTTCCTAGTCAGTAATTCGGAAGCAATTCTTCGCATAATTGATGAATTTGGCTTCCACTTTAGAAAGAGAACCACTCTTTTCTATGCTTGCTTGCATTTTTGCTTTAATGTCTTCTACAGAACTGGGATCTTTCGGTGCTTTGGGAGTTTTTTCCTGTTTTTTGAAGGATTCTTGACCTTTGGATCTTGGTGTTGATGGTTTTGAGTCTTTTTCATTCTGGTTTGATTTTTGTGCATTTTTTGGCTGGAGTATCCCATGTAGATTTCTTCACTGGAGCTTTTTCTTTAGTTTCAGCATCATCAAACAAATCATCTTCCTCTTCATTATCATCGTCATCGTAGTCGTCGTCGTCGTCTTCATCAGCAGCAGCAAGTTTTACCTTTTTCTGTGGAACCTTGTTAGCGCTAGTGGGAGGAGAGAGCTTTCCTGATAGACTTCAAAGTCTCTCCCCTTCTCCTCTTCATCATCGGACTCTGCACCCTCCTCCACAGCTGCTACATGCTGTCCACTAATCTGCACAGGCCCTGAGGCACACTTCAATCATAAGACCACTGGTAGTGCTATTCTAAAGACCCCAAGGGAGACCGCGGGCTGTACAGACATTTTCAGTTTTTCCAGTGTTACTTTAATTGGGCTGCCTGCAGTAATTCATTGCTTCTGTTTCAAGAATAGGCAGTTCCTCCTTTGCACCAGCACCTACACCGACCGTTCTTAAAGAGAACGTGCCCATCTTCATCATCACCCACCTGAAAGTGATCATCTTTGTCGGCCTTTCGTTCACAATCGAAAAGATAGCTTTGGGTCCTCAGGGGGCTTATGTGCATGCCCATCGAATCTTCCATGGGTGGTGGCACGCACTTCTGTGCGAGAAACAGAAAAGGAGGTTGCTCTTGACAGCAGGATGGAATCGCCCCCCGGGGCCATTGCGAATATCTTAATTCAAATTGAGGGATTCTGCTTTTGCCTTCTGTATTCAACATGCATATTAGATGATCGAAAGTACTGGGGTTTGGGTCAGGCTTATTTTAGCGCTCAAAGTGACTAATGGACTAAGCGTTGAACGCCTTACTACCCTGTCTAGAGGTCAAGCCACCAGCTGCCTTGCATTGCATGTGGCTGATGGCACGCAGGCAGATTTGCAGTCTCAGAAATTTAGTGAAGCGGGTCTATTCTGTCCTTAGAGTTACTTTGCATCAGAACCAATGGAAAGACAGTGAGCATCACGTTAATTAGCACACCTTTATTCTTCACACCTTCTGGAAACTGTGCCTGTTGGAAATTACGTTATCAGAAATTGCTTTGCTTATTTTTTCTCTAAGCATAGAGCTTTGAGTCTTATACTATGAGGTGACATACTAGGAAAGAAGCACCCCGGAACATTTCTTCCACCATGGTCAATTTCGGACTACCAACTATGTTACAGGTCCATGAACTTTCATAAGTCAACAAGGTCTGGTGCTAGCATACCACTGCCTAGAGATAATCTTTGAATAAATCAGGTAGCTGTTCAGCTGTTTTATTTATTTATTTGTTTGTTTATTGTTCAGCCTTTTAAAGCACTATCTGTAGGAAAATATTTTATACAGTCTTTTTTTCATTGGCTGGTAATCAATGATTCACATGGTTATAGGTTGCTTTCTTAATATACGTAAGTTGAAGAACAAAGTTTTATTTTATCCATTAAAAACAAAACAGGAACCTATCACACCAGATCATATTGCCTCCCTTGCACCTTCTTCTATCTGTATGGATGAAAAGTTAATCGTATGAATTTGTTTTGTGTAGGGTGTTCCTATGTTTTCCTTTCATCCTTATTTCTTATGTGGAGCCAAATGATCTATGCTCCATCATAATAAGAATTGCAAATGTCCTTTGGAGGAAAAGTCATTTTTATTTAGTAAATAGAAAGCATGAATAATGAACAATACAAGAAAATTGTAAAATAATTAGGAAGTGGTTCAGAGGTGCTCATTTAACAACTGAGGAAATTAAAAATGCAAATGTATTATTATCACAAAGGTAGTTAACAGACAAATGAGTAAAAAAGGAGCATTCCTCCTAATTCATCATTGTTTAAAAGACACCTGTGAGTTCTAACTAGGAAAAAGGAAACGGGCTGGGAAATGCAGATGGCCACATTCTGTGTTAGATCCATCACATTTTTTATACTCTAATTAGTGGGGGGAATTCATCTCCGTAGAAAGAAGATACTGCTTATTTGAATATTTGAACAAAAGCCAGTTGATACAGAATTCAAAATACTCTCTTTGTTTTTGTCTTTGTGGTATCGCATGGTGCAATATTTATTTTCTCTGACCCAAGAAAACTGCTGGCTGCCTGCCCCAAAAGATCTATATTTGGGGTTAGAAAACTAAATGAATTTCAATTTCCTCTTTGTTCTAAGGCTGAGTCTATTGGGAGTGAGTTACATTGTGATTTCATAAAATTTTAACCTAAAGCAAAATGTTTGCATCATCTGATTATTATTTTTGGAATTAGATATTACTTAAATAGATTTTTAATGAGATATATTTTTTCACTTTTTAAAATACATGACTATTTCACTAATCACCCTGAGAGTGAGATCTGGTTTAATTTTATTTTCAATAAATATACAATATCACATTGACGGTGATTAAATTCAATCCATAAGTATGCAGGATAATATATGAAAAATTGCTTACTTTTACATTTTAAATTTGAATGTAAAAGGAAAAATAAGAACCATATACTTTAAGAACTATTCAACATAAAAAGGATTAGAAAATAAATATAAATATATATTAATATGTAAAAGATTACATATCATGCACATAAGAATGGATATGGCTAATATATTCCCTTATCTGCAATAGAGCTAATATTAAAACTTCTGACTTCCCCACTTTAATCTTATTTTAGACTCAGGCACAAGGATGTGCAAATCATACAATGATTCAGTAAAGTTTGATAGTTAGAGTTACACTATTTCTTCTACTCTCATTTTTAAACACTGTTTATTGATCTATTTAATCTCTAGTTTCAGGTCACAGGAAATAGAAATCCGACCAATTTGGTTTAATCCATCAAAAACAGTGGTTTTGTGCAAACTACTTGTTCAAGTCCTAGAACATTGCGTACACTGTTGCTTGATTCTATGAAAGTTCAAGTGTAATAGTGTGTCTTTAGAAACATTCTGCCCTGTGGCATAAGTGCTTATGCAATGGGCTGAGTTCGCCAGGATCTGTCTTTCTAAACCACAGGCCCTCTTCAGAAGAAAGACTCGACTTTATACAGCAGTAAAGGGTGACAATCTCAGGAAATCACCGGAGCAAATTTGCCTGTGTTTTTGGGTTGCCATGACTCAGAATAGACTCAATGGTGGTGAGTGTGAGTCAAAAATGTTTCTGTGTTATTTGATATATCATATTAAAGCAACTAGCCTCTTACTCTCTTAAAATAGCTATATAGATTAAGGAAAGATTATAAACAATAAATGAAATAATATCTTAATAGTTTTCTCATCATTGACTCTGCTTTGGTATTGTCATTAAGGTTCTTTAAAATTATCATTTCACTTCTTTGCTTAGAATTAATGGAGCTTCCATAACTAAAATAGATTGTTAGTTGGAGAAATTGATATATGTTAACTAAATAATAAATAATTTGACAGCATCATTAGCAATGAAAAGTATTCATTTGGAAGGGTCCTCTTCAGCTTGCTATCTAACAAAGAAGATTAAAACTGAATTGCCCTAGTTTAATAAAGATTTGATTTTCTAAAGATTCTTAAAATTCTGACAACATCTGCATTATGTTATACACAACTAAATTCACCAAACTTTTAAATAAATATAAATGATAGACTACCTAATATATATTAAGGAATTGAATAACGACACAGTCTGATATTAAGGGTAAAATCGTCCCTTAAAAAGAATGATTGAGATGTCAATTTATGTATCCTTAATATTGCATATATTTTCAACTTTTCCTATATTGCTTTAAATATCAATTATAAATTAAAGGTGAAAAATAAAGAGAAAAGATCATATTTGATCATTTTAGTACTTATATACTTAGCATTTGCTTGTCATTAGATTGTATAGTATGCAGTATACATTAAGGTATGGATAAGGCATGACACAAAGATTTTGCTGTTTAATTAATTTCATCCATGTGTGATATGTAAGGAATAAATTAGAGTAGGTAACAGGCACAATTTCTTTAATGCCCATCTCTGTTTTTCACCCTATCCCTAAACGAAAGAACCTATTTCAAATTTTATGGCTTAGTCCATTTAATGTCAGTCTTTGAGGTCCATTGTATATGTTCTTTGAAATGATCCCAAATGTGTGTTCCCAGAAATTTCTTCTAGTCGTTGTTTTTGTTTGTAAGTACCTGTATTTTCTGTGTACAGAATTTACCAACCTCTGAAATGTAAAAGTACAAAATTTACTGGCCTCTGAAATGTATAAATGCAATGCAAAAAAGAAATAAAGTACTGATACTTATAAACAGCTTTGCAATATATAACATAATATAATTAGATTTATATGAAATTAGCAGAACAGGCAGAGATACAAGTGATTGCCTAAACTTGGTGTCTTTTAGTGTAAAAGGGGAGTGATTGGCAATTGTTTTAAATTTTCTTTTTTGAGTGATAACAGTATTGTGAAATGTGCCAGTTATTCTAACATATACCTGAGAAGATAGTAGAAATACTATTGAAGTTTATTTTAGTTATATAATATATAGTTATATAATATGTAAATTCTATCACAAATATAGATATATATTATATATTTTTTCTACACAGAGATTTAAGGCACTTTCCCTCTCACATGATTTTTGATGGAGTTTCAAATTCATTCTTGGGAATGTACATCAGAAAGGGATGATACTGTGGTAAGAAATTACTACACTGTAATATGATTTAAAATATAGATCTATAAAGTCCTTCCAGAAATAAAAAAAAATAATTGAAGACTCATTGAATATGATATTAGAGATTTAATACACAAATAATCAGATACAATTAAAAGGTGGGTGGATTCTTGACTCATATATGTGCATAGATCCAAAGTTATGGATAACTGATGGCAAAACTTCCAATAATTTATGATTTATTGATAAGCAATTTAAACTGAACAGATTCTCTAAATTTAGAATATCTTACTAAAGTGAACCACTGATATTTTTTTAGCAAGTATCAAACTATCACCAGAACTAATAGAACATTCAAAAAATTGGTATGTAGGTTAGAAACCCTCAAATAGCATTCTGTACAGTGAATTTTAGAGTAGAGTGAATATCAGAAACAAGAACTGATGATGTTCATGGGCAAAATAATTTATTTGTGAAAAATTTGTAGTGGGAATTTGAAGCCACAGGGAGCAGCAAATTACTTAATAAGGATCTTCTCAGAAGACTCTTTTTTACTCCTTATTGAGCACTGGGGGGGCCTTGCAGGTGGTGTATTTTCTCTTTGATGATGCGAATGGGTAATGAAGATGCTGAAAGGATTATAGGATTCAGTTGGGAGCAAATGTAA
This sequence comes from Nesogale talazaci, assembly GCA_004026705.1. Taxonomy (NCBI): domain Eukaryota; kingdom Metazoa; phylum Chordata; class Mammalia; order Afrosoricida; family Tenrecidae; genus Nesogale; species Nesogale talazaci. The sequence goes on along the minus strand of PVJH01007520.1, from coordinate 36,098 downwards.
TAGGGTTAGGGCTAGCGTTGTGTTTGCAAAAATGTGGAATGCGAACAAGTGAATGATCAATTCTACTAGATTGTTCTATGATGATGTGTTTGTTGCTGCAATGCTGAAAGCTGTATCACCAATATTTTATGCATCATCTAAGTCACCGATGGTGAAAAGGTTTCTTCTGAATTTTCTGACAAAGAAATAAATATGAAGAAGGAATAGACTTTGCATTTCTGAGGAGCTAGTCACTGACAACTTTATGAATAGCAGTGGGGTACTGTCAGAAATAGTGTGCAAAGATGGACCCCTAGGCTGGAAGGGACCAGAATAAAGGAGAGTGCCTCCCCTAAGCAGAGGAAACCTAATGCCAAAGGTGGAGCACAGTCTTCAGAACTGCCTCTACTGATGCAGCAGGATCCATAAGAAGAAACACCAGTAGAACAGCATCAATAATGGAGGTGTGAAATGTGTAATATGGGAGGTGTGAATCTAGGAAAATTGGCATAATCAAAAGTAGACTTAGCTATTGAATTGTGTGGTATGTGAATGATATGCCAATAAAGCTGCTAAAAATAGAATGAAATACAGAAGACAGCAGTTATCCCCAATCCTGTGAACTGAAATGGACTGGCATTCCCCATGCTAAATTAGATAGCTGTATGCTTTCCTACATTCACAAAAGCTAAACTCACTGCCTTCAAGATGATGACAACTCATTCTGACCCTACAGGACAGGGTAGAACTGTGCTTTTAAGAATTTGAGATGATAACTCTTTACAGGAGTAGAAAGTCCGTCTTTCTCCTACAAAGGGGCTTAGTGTTTCAAACTGCTGACCTTTCAGCTCTCAGACCAACTTGTAACCACTACTGCACCAGGACTCTGGTTTACTAGGTAGGGATTGAAAAACTCAAGAGTTATGGCATTGCATTCATTCTTCTCACCATTGACTCAATCATGGTTAAAAAAAAAAAGAACATCTCAAGATCTATCTTGAAATACAACACTATATGTAATAGAATAATATCTATATGGCTACAAGGAAATCAAGTTAATACAATATTATTCAAATTTACCTACCAGTCAATAAAAAAGTTATTAAGAAACTGAAGAATTTTATGACCTTCTTCAACCTAACATTGCCAAACATGCATCCAGGATGCATTGATAATTATTGAAGGATGGTGTGAAAGTTAGAATCAAAGAGTCAAGAACAGTATTGAAATATATGACCTTTGTGAAAGAAGCAAAGCTAGAATTTGCACAACAAAATATCAAGATATACAACTCCTTCATTGTAATTATTTCTTTTCCACAAAATGGAGATTATGTACAAGTCACCAATTTGAAAACATAGGAATGAACCTGGCTATGTATGTGGAAGAAACAATATTTGAGAAACTCAATCCCAGCAGCCCAAACAACGTCATGGGCTGACTATTCTGCAAATTATCAATGACATATGGAATTTCAGATTAGAAAACAATGTTAAGGTGAAATTAGAGAACAGCTAAAGAATAGGTAAGGCACATTGAGCATGAATGGCAGAAAACATGGTCAGGTATGGGACGGATTCAAGAACATAGTATACATAGAAAACAAAAGGTTATTAAAAAGACAGGAATGAAAGATAAGATCAAAGAGGATGTCAGAAGGAACTCTGAAAGTTGCTCTCAAACATAGAGTATTTAAGGCAAGTGTGTGCAGTTATGGAAAAGGCCTGAGCAGAAACATTTTAAAGGCAGTACTAGAAGTTCTGAGGGACATACAGTTCTGGGGGGACATGGGAGAGGAAGTGGTTGGAGAAAGGGGGGGGACAAACCCAGGGACAAACAGGGATCTAAAATCAATGGCGAGAAGGGCACAGAATATCTGGTGGGATTTGAATAAGTGCAATATAGCCAAGAGGAATTACTGAGAGCCAAATGAAGGTTGGATATAATAGTGGCACAGGAGGAAAGTAAAAGGAAATTGAGGAAAGAACTAGAAGTGAAAAGGCATTTAGAGTGGTGTAAATATAGGCATGTATATCTGTAAATCGATTAATATGTAATGATAGGAATCTAGGTCTCTATACATGTATTTGTATGTTAAGTATTAAGGTAGTAGATATTTGACCTCTACTTCCATTCTCCCTCAATGCAAAAGCACTTTGTTCTAATAGCCTAGCATTCTGTGATGCTCACCTTCCTAACACTGTTGCTGAAGACAAAATGGTTGCAAAAACAAATGTGATGAAGAAAGTGGATGGTGCCAAGCTATTAAGATACAGCATCTGGCATCTTAAATTCTTGAAGTTAAATAAGCAGCCATCCATCAGGAAAGCAACAAAGCCCACATGGAAGAAACATACCAGCCTGTGTGATCAGGGCCTATTGACAGGATCAGGTATCAGACATTGGAAAACCCAAAATGAACAATCATATGCATGCAAGGAGGAGGGTCAGAGTAGAAACCCAAAGCCCACCTGTACATAATTGGACATTCCCCACACCGAAGGGTCATGAGGAGAGGATGATTCAGTCAGAGTGCAGTATTGCACTGCAGAAACACCACATTCATGTAGTTCTTTCATCCTTCCTCCACACCCACCCCAAAATCATGACCCCAGTCCTACCTCACAAATATGTCTATTAAAGATGCATACTGGCAGAAGTAAGAGCTGTCTGGATACATGGAATCCAGGACAGACAAACCCCTCAGGAACAGTAATGGGAGTGGTGATACCAGAAGGGGAAGATGAAGGGAGGATGTAGGGAGAAGGAGACAAGGGGGGACTGACCACAATGACTATGTCTAACAACCCACCCACCCTAAAAAGAATCAATAAGCAAAAATATTGGTGAAAGGAGGCAGCGGGGGGGGGTGCGGATGAATAAAAGAGAAGATGATATGAAGGGCTCAAGTAGAAAGAAAATATATTGAAAGTGATGATGGTAGCCTATGTAAAGACATCCTTGATACAATTAGTGTACAGATTGTTATAAGACCCGTAAGAGGCCCCAATTAAATGATTCCTAAAAAAAGAAAAGAAAAAGAAAGAAACCAAAAATGAAGAACTCAAGGTGAAAGAACTGAGGAGGAAAACCTAGGCTCCAATTGAAATATTGAAAGATCCCATATACAAAATAGAGATGTAGAAAGCATAACAATACAATAGAAAGAATACTTAGATTCAGTGTACCAAGAATTTAATTGACATTCAACCATTTAAAGGTGTCTCATATGATCAAGAACCAATAATGTTGACAGAAAATCCAAAAACAATATTGGAAGCATTAGTAAATAACCATTGAGATATTTTTAAATGATGATTGAAGAACTAGACACATTCCCTATTCTCCATCAAGATATTTGGAAGATGACCATTTGGCCAAGTGACTGAAAAGGATCCACATTTAGTTGCTTATGAAAAAGAAAAATTACACATCAGCATGCAGAAACTATTGACCAATATCATCCATATCACAAAGAAGTAAATTTTGGGCGGAAGTACTGCAAAAATAGCTACAATAATACAGAGAGAGAGATGTTCTAACAGAAATCCAAGCTAGACTCAGAAGACTTCAGTATACGGGTACTAAAGTCAGATGGAATTGGAATTCCATAATACTTCGTGTGATCATGTACAGCCACTACATGGACCAAGGCAGTTTTTTTTTCATTTTGTTGTTTTAACATAGTAAAGGAATACATTTAAAAAATCTCACTGCCATCGAGTTGTTCTGCTTGAGAGCAACCCTCTACACCAGGACAGAACTGTCCTTTGGGGTTTCCTAGATGCTGTTTACTGGGTAGAAAGTCACTCCTGGCAACGGGTGGATGGTTTTAAACTGCTGAACTTGCTGTGGGTTGCCCAACACATAACCACTAAGCCCCCAGGAAATACTGCATGATCTAAAATCAGTAATAGTTGGCATCAGCATTGTGTCCTTTCACTGTCCTTATTCAATCTGTATCGAGTCCCCAAATTGGACACTAGGTATGCACATGACACAAACTGAAAGCAGGGAGGGTTTGAAGCACTAGCAGATGAAAAACCTGACTGCAGCATTTCATATCGATCACAACATGATGCACACAGGACCAAAATCCTCACAACTGGTTCTTTTCAATGGACAGCTTCATGCTAAATAAAGAAACTATCAAAGTTGGACAAAGAATTCATTTCACTTTAGTTCACAATCAATGGTCATGGATGCAGCAGACAATAAATTAAAAAAATTGCTAAATGCATTGGACAAAACTGCTATGCATGACTTCCTTAAAGTATTGAGGAAGGAGGTAATTTTGAGGACGAAGTTATACCTGACCCATTTTTAGTTGTCTGAGAGGCATGTGAAAGTTGGCCAGGTAATAAGGAAGACCACCAAAGAATGATTGCATTTGAATTATGATTTTGATTAAGATCTGTGAAGCACCATTGACAGGTAGGAAAATTGGGGATAGAGGGGATTGCCTCTACCTAACATTATGCTAAATGACAATCCAAAGCTGGGAGTATTCAGACCAAGGTCACCTAGACACAACTGAATGTCAACCTGGGCACACAGTACACAAAAGTGACATCATATCACAGATGTGTCTGAACTTAACCACTAAAAATGGCCCAACCCTCAACTATGCTTCCTCATGTGTGGTAGGAGGGGTTAAAAAAGCAAGGACCAGGAGGAGTAGCTTTCTGATTCCACACGCTAATTTCAGTACTCTCACAATGTGCGTTTTTGCACTCCCAAGAAGTGGTCATCTTCTGTCACGCACTTTTGCATGGTGCCCTACGTATCCTTTCATGCTTTCCAGAGACAACATGCACTATCTGAGACTGTAATATCTAAAACGTCCCTTTCCTGTATGAGCATTACTTGGAAAACAGAAGTGCTTCTGCAGCATTAAATCTTTCAGCATTGAGAAGCAAGTATGGAGGAAACCATCTCATAAACCTAACACCATGAACTACCAAAACAATAAACGTATTTCTTTTGGAGGAAGTACAGCCAGAAAGCTCCTTTGAATGGATGAAAGTGAGACTTAATCTTACAAACGTTAGACATATTATCAGGGAGTCAGGAAAGATCAGTATCTGGAAAAAGGGATAGCATGTTTGGTAAAGTCACCAAGAAAGAAGAAGATCTTCAATGAGCTGGATTGTCACACTGTTTGCAACAAGGAACTCAGTCAAAATAAAAATAGTGAACATGACACAGAGGAGTGTCTCATTCTACTGCTCTGGGGTTAGGAGTCAGAAGCAACGTAAGGGGAGGACACCTAACCAACAACCTGGCATGGAATAAACAATGTGGGACTGAGGATCTCTGCTACACCAAGAGAGAACTAGAACAACCAGCTTAAACTTTGGACCCTGGAGCCCCCGAGCAATAATATTCTTAATGTAGGGACACAAAGGTGTGTCACCATTGAGTGAAAAAAGTGTGGCAGAAGCAAAACCAGAGCAAAACATGAAGTAGTGGACTTCTCAGCCCATATGGCAAAAAATAAAAATAATAAAAAACCCAACCTCAGCAGTGGAAAACAACTACCTGTCTCTGAGACAGAGGCTTGCTCTTTTAATGAAGTGCCATCAGGCACTTGATTGTGGAAGCTATGTTTGCTGACCCACAGAGGTTGGGTCCACTACTTTTGGTCTGTGGCTTATGGTGGAATGACGTGCCGTCTGACCATTTATCAGCAGGACTATACAAGATCGATCTGCAGTGTCACCCAAGCAGCGCAGAGGCCCGACCAAAAGACTGAGGACTAGAGAAAAGTCTGCTTGGGGACACGGCAGAGAAGAACTTATCCTGCATTAAGAACTGTAATCTTGAACATTTCTCATCATGAATTGTCGTTTTCAACTTCCCTAGAAGACCCATAATAATCAATAGTGACTTTATGTTGGATGTGGTAATTCCCACAAATTATCACACCCAGTAAAGACAGAGTGTTGTGGGAAGAATAAATGGTGTGTCAGAATTGATAAGAAGACTGGAGGAGGGGGCCTGGATGACTCCTGCCTCGAGGCAATAGGCCTTCAGCTGATGATGCTGATGGAATTCTCTCTTTTCCTTTTTGTAGTCCTTGGAAGTTTGATTCAATTGTCACACCTTTGTTTGCAGGTAGCATATGTTCAATTAAACTGTTGAGTGTTCCTTAGCTTTAATGAGTAGGACCACATGCCAGAATCTATTTGTAGAGTTTTACAAAGTATCAGTAGTCAGGTTTATTAAATCTATTAAAGGATACAAGGAGGAGAAAATAAATTATACTTGACTTTTAATAGTCTTTCTTATACTTCAAGTCATCCTTCTCAATTCTGCCTAAAATCCTCTTAAATTGTGACCCTTCTCTGTTGGATGATACTCACTTCCAAATTGCTTACAGAACACTTTTTAAATCTTTCATTATGATAACTAATGTATCCGTACAATGACCTAATATATCACTGTACATTTCCATTAGCATACCACACTAAGTAGCAATTCTTATTTGGAAACCTTGTTTTTTTGGTTATTTCTTAAATTTGTTACATTTTAATTGTTATAAAATCAAAGTAAAAGCTATAAAGTGGTTATAAATTTAATCTTTTCTATAGGTCACAATGAGCCAGAATTTACTTGGAAATAGCAGGTTTATTATTAATAGCACTTAAATGAAAATCAATGATACAGAAAGAAATTTATAGAAAAAGATATATCAGAAATTCAACAAGAATTATTGTACATACTCATGAATAAACCAATTTTTCAGCACTTTCAAGGCAGTTTTTGAGGAAGAATTAGATACCTTTGCTGATATTTGGGTCAGCTTATGCTTGAGTATATGCAGTAATAGAAGTTCCATATCACTGCCATCAAGTCTATTACAACTTTAAATGACACACTAGAAAAGTATCAACCTGCTGTTGATATCAACCTGGGTTTCTGACACTGTAAAATTTTGCAGGAGTAGAAATATTTTTTTTCTTCTGTGAGGCACTATGCAATCCTCTAAGGTCAATCAATATAAGTGAAGGAATTTCACAAAAACTCACGCTATTGCATATTGTCATGGTTTAACAATTTGAGAACATAAATTGTTCCAATCATCTGTAAAAAATAATTAAGAGGTTTAAAAGCAACAAAAACAAGTGACTGTCAAGTTGATTTCACTCTTGATAACCTTATAGGCCTTTGGGACCTTTTGAGTAGGGCAAAGTAGGAATGTCCCCAGTGATTTTTAGAGTATTGATATACGGAAATAGACCACCACATCTTATTATAAACTCCCTCTTAAAAAACTCACACTCTTACTCTGATATCAGAGATGAGATCCCTGTGCCCTGTTTTTTGTCTTCTTTATTTTCATTAATTACACACCTCATTCTTAAGGACATGTCTGACTGTGAAGCTGGATCTCACACTCGAGGGAAAAATGGGAATTCCAGAACACTTCAGTGTGCTGGAGAGGACCTTCGACATGGAACAAGAGGCACCTGTTCAAAAAGAATCAGAGAAAGCTGTATTAATGAAAATCAGGGAAGGTGCGCTTCAGTGTTGTGCACTGTCACCATTCTATTCAATCCTTTGGAAAACATCAGAGACATTGGCTGGTGTGAAGAATGAGGCATCAGGATGCAAGGAAGGGATGCTAACTACTTGCGATATGCAGATGAGGCAACTTTGTTGCTGAAAGTGAGAAGGAGTTGAAGCACTTGCTGAGAAAAGATCAAGGCCCACAGCCTTCCTTACAGGTTTCATTGCGATGCCATGAAGAACAGAACCCTCACACCTGGACCAATGTGTAATATGATAAGCGAAGGAAAGGTTGAAGCTGTGAAAGGTTTTGTCTTATTTGGATCCACAATGACTGTTCATGGGAGCAGCAGTCAAGACATCAAACAATGCATTGCATTGGACAAATCTGCAGCACGAGACCTCTTTAGAGTGTTGAACTGTAAGCATGTTACTTTGGGGATGAATATGTGCTTGACCTACGCTATGGCATTTTCAATTTCCTCACAGGCATGTGAATGTTGGACATTCAATAAAGAAGTCCAGAAAAGATACATTTGAATGGTGGTATTGGTAAAGAATATTGAAAATACCATGGACTTCCAATAGAATACACAAGTCTGCCTTGGAAGAATGGTTGGAGTCAGGGCCGTTGAAAAAAGGAGGAAACCTGGAGGAATGTCCGATCTCTGCCTCATGGCAACAGGATGTCCAGAGGAGATCAGATGCGCCTACTTCCATTGCTATTTGTTTCATTTGTCTTAATAACAAACCATGAAAAGAACAGCAAAGCAAAGATATCCTCACCCTAGAATCTAGAGAAAAACTCACTACCTTCCTCTAAGAAGAGGAAAGCAATCAGAATTATACCATGCTTCAAAAAGATAAAGCATTCGTTATATTCTATCACATTCACCATTTAAAGGATAAAAGCACATGATCGTTTTAGTAGATGTAAAAATACCATTGGTAAAATGTAACATTTACTTATGATTTCATTAAATGCCAGCTCTTAGAGAAAGTTCTGATATGTTTTTCATAACTGGATTAAATATAGGGTGGGAATAACAAGTAGCAGCTATCACAGGGAGAAATACCACTAGTGAGGGATGAAAAGAACTTACATTAATCTTCTCACCTTTCAGGATCCTAGAATCTTGAATTCAGACCGCTTTTTCTGGGGCAAAAAATGGGGAATCTTTGCTTCTTCTTTTTCGGCAGAACCATTTGAATATTTGAACATCATTTGTGGGTGACACAACACTATCAACTTAACAATTAGCCTGCTATGTTTGGTCAAACATTTAATTAACTCATCCAGAAAGTGATTTCTTGAACTGCTTCACCATGGTGAGCTAGAATCGATGATTTTTGTGGGCATTATATAGTTGGTGGACTGGACATTCTCTATCCCTGCTCTACAAAAAGGGTCTTTTTATAACTCAAATATCATACAATTTAAAACACACATTACATTGATATTTCCTTATTAATGTAAGAAATATTTCATTAAATGGGATTGCATCCACAGGTCAAATCTATGAACCTAATACTTATTTTTTAGGGTGAACACAGAATTTAATCCGCCCCACTTACATGCACTATCATTTCTATATTAGTGCTACAGAAAGACAATTCAGCAACATAAGAAACATCTAGACAGGAGAGAACAAAACTCTCATTTTTCAAATGACTTATACATGTGCATATGTAAAAATAACATTCAAATCAATGAATAAAATTCATTGGCCATATACTAAATTAGTATTTAGTAAGAAAATGACTTTATGTTAATCAACCCTACAATTACTATTTTACTCACTGGCATTGAATGAGTTGAGGTTGACTCAGAGTGACTCTACAGGACAGGGGCGAACTGACTCTGTGATTTTCTCAGACTACAGCTGCTTACAGGACTAGAAAACACCATCTGTCTCCATGCTCTCAATGGTGGTTTAGAACTGCTGACCTTGCAGTTAGCAACCAAAAACACAACCACTAGACCATCAAGGCTTTTCAATAATTACTTGGAAAGCAAAAATAAAAGTTTTGGGAATATTAATATTTGGGAGGGGAAGACAAAAGATAATGGGTTATATTTCACACACGTGTAGGTTTATTTTAAATAAAATATACCTACCTGGGTTATTGTGATCAGTGGATTCTGATTGAAAACGTCTCTCAGAAATATATTTATCTTAGTCTCATGAGTGGTGCTGAGAAAATTCCAGTAAAAAATGTGGCTTCTGAGTTTGTAGGACTTCTACAACTTAGGGAAAAGAGGGCAGTTCAGACGGTTATAAATTCTTGAAAAATATTTTATTTGTGGGATGGGTGTGATTTCAAAGTGACAAATTTGATTGTCTCAAAGAACACGGAATTGGAATGAAGTCTAGTGTCAACTGTTACCCGGGGATTTCTTAATTCCTTTCCCAACATCCCAAACTGAGCTGAGCCAGTTGACAGAATCAAATCTTGTCCTCTGAAGTGAAAAAAGATGCTTGAAAATAGGACCTCACAATGTCACTGCATTGAAAGAGTAGAAATTCCAAATATTCAAAAAATTGTTTTATTTAATTACCATTTAATAAATTACCAAGTTGATTTTATGGGGGGAAGAAGAAACCTCAAATCTTTTCAAAGCTTTTGGCTAAAGTGACATAGATGAAACTGTCCCAGCCTTCATGTCTCTTTAGAATCCAGGCATATTTAGATAGAGTTGACTGTTGAATTTTCACATGGTTTCTCCGACCATGAAAGCATGAACCGTGAGGTAAAGTAACAAAACTCTTAGCATACACACCAAAATGAAGAAACTAATTTAGAAACACCCCCTCCTCAAGGGTGAAAGGGCAGAGTTAATGCTGCCTTCAAAGACATAAATGAAATAGCATTAGCAATCCTTACCAGTCATTTTTAATTTAAAATTCTGCTTCTATAAAATCAGATGAATTACAGCAAAAGATAGTAGTTTTCCTTAAAGTTAACAAACTTGGAGTTCCAATCATAGTTGCTGTGCTAGATTTTATTTTATTTCTTTTTCTATGGCATCACAACCTGTCATTCAACTCTTAGCTATGATCTTGTAGAAGATTCTCCAAATTCAACTTATGAAGAAGGAAAAACCTAGAATTTCATTCATGAGTGGGCCACTCTGTTGAAGTGAACCAAAAATAAACCGATGTTATGTTGGATGGCAATGGGGAAGGAAATTGTCTCATTAAGCAAAACTTTAACCAGGCTTATTCGGGGGTGGGGGGGAGGGGTTGCAGCTTGGCATTTTTTCAGAGTTCTAAAATGAAGGAAATTAGAAGATCAATGCAAGCAGTTTTGAGAATAAGGCATATAGATGAACTATTGAAGTCAACAAAATCTGAGAGTATCTCCTGTCAACATTCACCAGAGAATGTAACTACAAATAAATTATTTAAATCTGATATTTCATGTAAGTCTTCCTCACTGTTCATCCCCTTTTATACTGTCACAAGGAGTCTATAAATAGAATTACCATTGGGGCAGGAATGGAGGCTAAGCTAAATCCCATAATAAAGTCTTATCTAGGCATTATCACACTTAATCTACCCATAGCTTAGACAAGATTTTCGAACTTAATATAGTCCCTTACAGTTATGAAGCAGCCATCTGTAGGTCACAGGATAGAATCACAGTCATTTTAAAGGTGTCAGCATCTTGTTTTACCTACAATTTTTACAAATAAAGGGTATGGATTCATCTATTTTGTCCATGATACCCTGGATAGTACCACTATAGGAAAGCTCAGAGAATATCTGATTTAATGGGATGGTGTGTACATGGCATTACCTGAAAGCAAAGGTATATATTTTATGTCAAAAAAAGTGAGCTAAAAAGAGTTTTAGTGTTTATAAATAGCTAATGTGATTATGTAGTTGTGGTGTGTGTGTGTGTGAGAGAGAGAGAGAGAGAGACAGAGACAGAGACAGAGTCAGAGAGTTATTGTTGAATCTAACACAAATTCCTCAGAAGAACAAAGTGCATTAGCAGAAAAAAAGAAAAAAAAACCTCAGACACACTAGGTTTTCTAGAAGCTTCAAAAGAATTCTCACATAATCAAACTAAAGAACTGTACTTTATATTTCAAGTAAGGTCAGTGATTAATTTAGAACATTTTATAAACTCATTTTTAAAGCTTGAATCTGCAAAAGAAAAAACACAAATAATCATAATTTCTAGAAAAAGTGTAGCAAGGTAGAAATGAGCTCTTTTTCTTGAATGTGTACAGATATGTAAAAAATTAAAATATAATGCAAAGTAAAATTGATGTTACACTATTAAATGGGAAATTTCAATGGATCAATGTTTTAATTGCATTAATACATCTTTAAGATAGCTCTATATGTTGAAGCTTCCCATAGAAATAGAATAGTTCATATGAAGGCATGGGTAAATATAACTACCTAGCTATCTAGATGGATCGGTACATACACTAACAAACACAGCGATTTATGAAGTCAGCATTAACATTGTACATGCTGACTGGAAACTCTGATGTTGTAGTCATGAGTCCTTTACAATAGGAAACTTCATTCCTTTTTCTCTCACTCTCCCCAGGGCTTGAATGCATCCCACCCACATCGTCAAGTCCTGGCTCCACTTCAAGTCAATCATAAACCCTCACAGCATCTAGACTAGTGCCTAGGCCAGTCGATACTTAAAATTAATCATCACAATCTATGTTTTGATCCATCACATTTTTAAATAAGAAATGTATCCAATATAAAACTTTGGCAAGTGATGCCCCCCCACCAAAAAATAAACTTTAGCAAATTTGATAATTTTACCTATTTGTACCTTCCTAGTTTGTTCAAGTTAGAGTCTTAAACACAAGGAATAAGCTGGTAGATTAAAAGATTGAAATTTAATAGATTCCATTGCACATAACATTGGAAAATTCTATAAATTAAAGTATATCTGTAACTAAAGAGAAATTAAAAACATATGTCTCCACTTAGAATATGAGAATTGGCTTGAAACCACTGTAGTGACATTTAATTTTAATTTATTTATTTTGGCACTATATATTTTGCTTTTAACACTTTATTTATTTACTTTTAACACAAGAAAGATTTATTTTCAGAAGATACAGCATGTTGACAAATCTTGATTGAAATCTCAACTTTAACTTTTTCTAACATGGTTCTAATAGGGAAAAAAAAAAGACTTCATTTTACTTCATAGTATCTTCAGAGTAGTCAGACGGGGTTGCTTATGTGGTAACATGTTCTCTATGAATTTGATGGTTACCCTCAAGGATGTGTGCTGCCTCCAAAGCTGGAGATTCAAAATTGGTCCAAAAGATCTAAAAATTTCTGAATGTTATGAGGTTTTATTTTTCCCAAAACGAATGCCTGTATCTGAGTGTCTGTGTTCAAGAACTACCATATAATTTGAAGTACTCAATTAAATGTCCATGTAAACAGTCATTCTTATTAATGTATAAATAGGCAGATATGCTAATTTGACACTCATGGTATTAATATTAACTCATAGCCATAGTAATCACATGTATAACATAGCAACAAGAAGGAACTATATTATCAAAGATCTTGCTTATGTTTTCTGATGTAGAGGGATGGTAATAAAAAGCAGACAAAGTCTAATTGGTTTTTAACATTGTTCTCACCTTCTTTGCAAACAGCACATCCTGTACTATGTGCTTGCCTTTCCTGCTTCCTTTGATCTGCATTGCTGTTGACATGAGATTAACAGCATTGACGAAAAAAGTAATAGTCAATCTACTAGGGTTCCTCAATCTATCTTCCTCCTTTAATCCATTAAAGAAATAAATATTTGTAACTCCTTCCTAGCTGCGAGGATACATCGGTAAATAAGAGTAGTCAAGTAAAAATGGTTTGCTTGCTGTATCTGTTCCTTTTTCTGACAACCTTCAGTTCTGCAAATGCAAATGATGGAAGGAAAAATGTAACGTGAGTAGATAGAAAGGAAGCCAGGTAGTTCCATTGCAGTTGACATTAGGGTAGTGGATGAGTTTTCAAGTGAAGCTCTGACTACTAACTTAGAAAAATCCAAAAATAATTTGGGTATTAGAAGTGACTTTGGGATCTAAATCAAATCATGGAAAAAACATCATGGAATTTGTTCGTGCTGTAACTATGTAATGGGTTTTGCAAGATAGTGAGAATTAAAATGGACCTATTGTACAATTTTAACCCCACAGGTGCTATTTTTTTTCAATATTCTGCTTTTCTATAATTTTGAGAGAAGTGAACAGTAGTTGCCTAATTAGATTCTTATAGAATGTAATGATTAAAAAAAGCTGAAAACCAGAAACTCAGTCCTTGCCGTAATCTATTTCAACGTTGAACTAAATATAATACTTGGCTAACACTAAGCAGAATTAGAGATCATGAGTGCTGTCAAGTTTCATTACAGTAATAGCAAAAAAAACCTATATTATGAAATAACAAAACTATATTATGAAAAAACATAAAATTAAAATAAATTGATAATGTTTAATATTAGATAATAGTTGAATGAATGTATCTAATCAATGTAGAATATGATGGATTGGCATTAACACAAATAGATGAGTAAAAGACGAAAATTACAGAACTGAATCTTTTCTATTGGTTACTGTTGAATAGATTATAGAACATAAAGTTCCTTTCTGGCACCTAGAATTCCCCTAGTAGTGTTTCCTAGGTTGTAATTTTGAAGGAAACAGATCTTCATTCTTTTCTCTCAACAAGTGGTTGGTAGGTTTGCACTACTGATCATATTTTCCTTTGAGTTTATATTATCAGAAGGGGATGAACAATATCATTTTTTCCACAAGAAGAATAAATTTTGCATGCATGAACTTAATAATTTGAATATTAACAATTGGGCATGGTAGCAAAATGTAATGAAGGTACCATATGGTGCCCAGTTATCAGATAGAATAGTGCCTTGGGTCTTATAGTCCTGTCTTAAAGCAAGCAGTCATCTAAGTAAGGTAACAACTATGTAAGTCTACATAGAAGCACACTAGCTCACATGAGGATTGTATATAATAAAACCCAAATTCAGTATGATATCAGAGCTTGACTGGTGAACACTCAGTTTCCAGAAGGCTATGGATGACAGCTAAAGACCAATATCCATTTTCAGGGTTTCCACATGGATTAAGTCTCTGGCACATCCCCTTTGCTCATAGTCGAGGAAAGTGAATAACCTTGTTATCCAATGCAGAACATTGGAAGCTGATTGCGGTAGATGTAGTTAGGTTAATATATAATGCTTACCATTTGAACTCCCTTTCTTTGCACTTTGTAAAGTTGTTTCAGTTTTTAATATTTTGTACTTTTAACTTAAAATATTTTTCTATATTTTGCCAAGTCATTCATCTTGGGTACTTTTGTTTTTACATTTGTATGATTAAATCTGTTGTATTTTGTCTATGAAATCCAGTCTATGTAGATTTATAGAGACAATAACTGGAAAGGGTATGGGAAGGAATAGTTCAGGGGAAATCAGAGATTTAACAGCAATGACTATGAGGAAAAAATGATGTGCAACTGATTATGATGATGATGTACAAATCCTCTAAATATGATTGAATGATTAAATTGTATGATATTTAAAATATGTGTCCATAAAACTATCAAAATACAATGGCTGGGGTCAGGTACACTCAGGTGCCAAGTGTTTTCTAATCCTTTGAACGAGATCTCCTCTGCAGACTTGAATAGCATAATATGCTGTTTCATTTCTCATTTGTTGCTTCCATGAGTGTTGACTGGATCCGAGGAAAATAAAGTTCTTGACAACATTCAAAGAACTTCATACAATCAGTATCTACATACTATCACAAGGGATGAAATATTGTTGAATTGATTAAAATCCCTTCTATAATAATTGCTCTCTTTTATCCATAAAATGGATAATTGGATACATTTATTACTAATATAAATATTCTAAAATGAAACTTACACTTTAAAAATGCAATACTTAGAAGCACTCATTTAAAGCAACCAAGAACAACAATAACAAAAAAATAGTTTGGTTAATTTGAGACTTGAATGCAGGAAAGAGAAAACAAAATTAGAAGTCAATCAAAAAGAGGCAATTTAGTAATGAAGATATAATCATAAATGAACTGGAGGCAAGAAATAATTTACAATTATAATTAAATAAATTCATGCATGTTTATAGATTAATATCTACCAATTTAATAATGTATAAGTGATACAGTAAATTTTATTAATCATGAGACTATAATAAGTATTTAAATTATTGACAACATAAAAATAAGTGACAGTTAATACATTATTTGCATAATTACGTATTTATTGCAGAATGATAACAGGTGATGTTTGTAGCTGAAGCATACTTCGTATAATCAGTAATTAATTTTAAAGAAATCTCTTAGGATATGTTACTCCTTTCCTGCAAAACTACGTAATTGAATTTTTGTGCTCAATTTTTATCTCATTGACTAATTAAGTTTAATTATAACCAATTAGACTATTTTAAAAATGAAAGTCATTGCAATGACACCAATAAAACATCATGGAAAATGGAGAAAAAATTCCAAATTTTCATGGACTTTATTCCAACTGGATCAACACTCAAAGCCCATGAAAACAGCAATGCAGAAACTAAATGACGTATTACTTCTAGGCAAAAGCTGGACTGTGCAAAACTGAAGCCAGAAGAATTGATGCATTTCAATTTTCGTGCCAGTGAAGAATATTTATCATATCCTGACCAATCGGAGGAACTAATAAAAAGGCTTTATAATTCAATAATATTACTGTATATGTATAATTCATGTTACAGAGTTTGGAATAAGTGAACTATGAAACTATCAGAAGAACCCAGGAGGATCTTTAAGTTCAAAGATTTGTACATTAATTTAAAACATCAGCCAAAAGTCTTAGATCAAATGTATGCTGTAAGTTTGCATATGATTGCATTCCAGCAATCATAAACCATAGCTATTTGAATATTTAAATAATTTATTTAGTTAAGGATCCTATGATACAGGTAGAGGGCCAAGTATATTCTTTCTCATTCATATTTGGATCAAGAATTTAGTTTTGTTGAAAACTGCTCACCTGTCCACTCAGAGCATCATCAGCTGCATCAGATCCCAACTAAATGAAAGAATTATGAGCGGCAATTATTTGTTCAGCTATGCATATGCTTATGAGGATTACCATTTAATAAACTAAAGTCCATCAAGGTAATGAATGAAAAAGCTTTGTGAAACAAAAGTTTATCCTCTTTCACTTGCAAACACAAAATCCCAGCGGAAAATATGAGATTCTTTAAGTGAATTCTCAGATAATATATACATGGGTTGCCAAAAGAAAATGAAACACTCATATCTTAAGTAAATATATATGAATATTTATATGATGGGAGAAAGATAAAAGTGCCTTCCAACATTGTCCTCAAATGATATAACCTCTTGCA
The DNA here is from genome assembly GCA_004026705.1 of Nesogale talazaci. Lineage (NCBI taxonomy): Eukaryota > Metazoa > Chordata > Mammalia > Afrosoricida > Tenrecidae > Nesogale > Nesogale talazaci. The sequence continues at coordinate 19,169 of PVJH01007520.1, read as the reverse complement.
TCATTGGTCTATTAAGTTATACCCATGACTAAGAGTACTTTTGTTGTTGTTGTATATTGCACTACTTAACTCTCTTTCTACTTCTTCCCAGCAGTTGAAGCTCTTTCCTCCAACTTCCACTTAAATGTTATGGAAAATTGTGGTCAACCGTGCTCTGTCAAGGAGCCCTGGTGGCTCAGTGGTGAACTCTTCTGCTGCTCCTCCAAGGTCAGCGTTGGAAGCCACCAGGAGAAAAGATAAGGCTACTTGCTTCCATAAAGATTTAACATTTCAGGATCCAACGGGTAGTTCTGTTTAGTCCCATAGGCCCATGACGTCAAGACTGACTCAATGACTGAGGATTTTACCACAGTAAATATGATTTAGGAATGGGATCTAATCCAAAAGAAATTCAATGCATTTTCCAAAGTGCCGACCCATTCCAAATTGGAAGTTATGCACAGGAACACTGCTAATTTTAAAGGGTTTGGAAATTTTAAAGGTCTTGGATTTTAGAGACTTAAATGTCTCAGTAATCTCCCCTTGTTCCCTCCAACTCTGACTCCTTTTGGAACATCACCCACACATTCTTCTCTTGAAGTACTTATCTTACGTACATGATGTAGCCTTGAATAGAGTCCCCAAATGGTAACTTTCCCCATAGGGTGCAACTCCCAATATGGTAACTTTCTTAAACTAAGACCCAATGTGTATACCTGAAATGCTAATTCATGCTTCCTGGGCCCTAGAGATTGAATGCTATGAGGCATAGTACCTCTAACCTTGTTCCTCATTATCTCTGGTAACTTGTTGCTTGATGTTTTGGTTACTTACTGTGTTTAGCCTTCCAACTTTAATATTAGTTTTCCAGAAGAATTTGCTCATTTTCTAAATTCAATTGGTTTTGTGTTGTTGTACACCACGGTGGGTGCTCTGACTGTGGAATGATTATGCACTGGCATGTCACCATCACCAGTTCTAGACCACTAGCCTCTGCAGGAAAGATAATCTTCTATGGTAAAATCTGCAGTCTTGGAAAATCACAGGAGGGCAGTTTCATCCTTTCTAAAGCGTGGCTATGACTCAGAATCAACTTGATGGTAGTGAATTTGGTTTATATCATTGTGGAATAGACCATTGGATTGCTGATTGGAAGGTTGGGAGTCCCAACCCACTCTTTCCGAGTGAGAAAGATGAATCTCTCTTCTCTTGTAAAGATTTACAAACCTCAGAAGAGTGGGACCAACTTGATGGTGCCTAGAAAATATTTTTTCTATCCCATCATGCTACAATAGATTTTATCTTGTTTAAGGCAAAATTGCATTTAATTCTATAGAACATTTCTCTTTCCATGGGAAACATCTCTTCCTATCATTAATGGTATGATGGTGAACTGAAAGTTTGCAAATAAAATATTGAGGCATAATTTATATTGCCAGGTTCATGAAAACCATTCTTCAGAAAATCCTTGAAGTCCCTTGCTGATGTAAAGCCTCTCTTCAACCATGTACCTTCAGTTTGTTGGAATTTCTCTCACATAGCAGGATAAAAACAAAATTAACTACATCATAGCACACCAATTCTGCATTCTTTATTTCTAAATCCTCAACCTGTGATTCAGCAGCACACAGCTGTTTGTTTTAGCAAAAAGGCAGCTGATATTTAGAACTTAATGGGGAGTAAATCACAATAAAGTAAAGTTTCTAATGTTCTAATGGTTAATCACAGAGAAAGACATTCATCAGGGAAAGGTGTTCAAAAATTTCCTGCCTCACCTAGCTTTTCTTTGAAAACACAGTTATGTAGATGAAGTCTATCTGTGGAGTTCAATTGATGTGATTGGACTCAGAGAAAAATATAATCCTCAAATCTCAGGAATCTCCACTGAGAGGTTAGTTCTTCAAGTGACTTCACTCGCATGCAGTGCTCTTTCCAATCAAGACAGCTATGCTACCTTATTCTTAATGCCTGCAAAATTAAATTATCTCACTCTTCACTGAATAAATTCAGTGATTCCAAAGAACTTTAAGTAAATGTGGTGGGTATGAATTATTAATCATGTCTCATAAATACTAATTTAATGATGTATAATTACTTAATTTAGAACACGGACCCAATTGATAAAATTAAGCTCTTTACATTTTGAAAACTTCTGGTAACCCCATCTAATTATATTTTACTTAACAAGAAAGATTCCATAGACTTCTGGCTAATTCAAATTAATAAAGTCAGTTTGAATTACAGTTCACACCCATTTGACATAATCAAATAAGCACAGGGAGAGTCATTTTATTTTATATCAATGTGAGTGATGAGTTGATCATTGACACAATTTAAAAAATGCCCCTTTGCTTCAAATCTAAGGTGACGAACTTATTTAAGGCTTATGTCATCACCTTTACTGACAATTTATTCAGGATAGATTTAAAGGTGTATGTTGACTTTCTTTGCCTTAAAGTTTTCCTGCCTTTGGAAATAGAATAAAAATAAAAACACTAAGTGATGAACACTTAGCATTTTGCCTAGTGGCGCTGTCAAGGAAGTGTTGCACAGTTAACTGTAAAGCAGCTGCTTCAGACCCACCAGCTGCTCTGGGCAAGAAAAGCTAATCTGTCCACTTCTGTATGTATTCACTCCTTTAAAGATCAAATAGATGTCATCATGATATAGAATTCATTCCATGGCAGCAGGTTTGTAACTCATTCTATATTACCCAATTTGAAAATGACAATTTTTGGGCTACAGGAAAATACTGTTTCATATTCATTATGGGTCATTATTGATCCATATATGATCAATATGTATGTATTATTGATCCATATATGATTCTCTTATAGGTATGCTTACATAATTCCATTAATTAATTGTGTTGTTTGGTTTTCCTCAGCTTTCAAAATGAGAACACCTGGAAAAAGAGAAAAAGTATATTAAATCATCACAAACTCAAGTAATTTTAACTCTGTGAATATACAATTTATTTTGAACAATTTTCTTTAACTTTTATTTACTTTTGGGGGGGCATCACTGCCCTCTGGTGGGAGTGGGAGGCCCAGCCTTGCTCCTGGAGAGCTGCTACTGGATTTGAACAGCTAAGCCAGTGGGCTGCAGTCCCGCACTCAACCAGTATGCCACCAGGGCTCAGTCTTGAACAATTTTCTGAGTGGATAAAGTCATAACTATTACACATGTAGCACCCGTAAAGAGTATATCCTCTTAGACTAACAATTTTAGTTAAGCATTAGCTTTATTAGTTTTGGTAAATAAATACAGATGAACTAAATTATCAAGCAATATTGAAAAGTATCAGAAATTAAAATATTGACTTAAAAATTTTCTTGTAGAGAAAAACGATTCTATATTTTTCTGCCAATCTTGGTTTCCATATCTTATTCACACTTTTAAAAAATGGAATTATATTATATACATATAATATTTTAACATTTACACATAAACCATAAGCTAACATCCATGGCATATTTGCAAACCAAGATTTACATCGTCTTATTTAATGATGAGTGCATGCTGATGAATAATTTATTAGATGAATAATTTATTTAAACAGTAATACATAATTTAAAATGTGAAGAATGCTGGTTAAATTTACTTGTATTTGAATCTTGAATATATATCTAATTATATGCTTACCTATATTAATTAAAGTAATATTACACCAGAAACTGTACAGTTTGGCTACTTATTAAACTTTCATACCTGAATGTTGAACATTCTACTCATTACAAATGTCATCTTCCAGTTACTATATTATTAAAAAATAAGTCATAAGAATACCCATTTATTGTCTATGGCCATACCACCCTGAACATGCCTGATCTCATATGATCTTGGAAGAATACCCATTTATTATTATTATTGACTTGTCTTCTCCTTGCAATCATGTCTGGTTTTTCTATATTTAAGGATGTGCTTGCATTTATAATTATGATATTTTCTTTATGAATTATGATTTTATAATTATATTATTTTTCTTTGTACTAACATTTTTGTTTGTTTAATTTAACAAAAAAAAACAGTGACATAAGTCTACGGTTAACTCAGGAAAGAGTGGAGTCTAGACTGTCAATCAGGCTGCAGCTAGATGATCCCATTTAAAGGTCCAGCAAAGAGAAATAGCAGATAGAAAGCATACTGGAGGTCAGGTACCTGGTCTTCCTGTGGGACATTCCTGCTGACAAGCTACATGATGCTACGCTGATAGAGCCAGCGCCCTGGAGCAGAAGACACCACAGGGAAATCCACATGAGCACTGAGATGATGCTTCCACCACCACTAGATCCACAAGACTTTCCTCCCACTGGCTTATGGTCTTCCTTCATTCTGTGTCATTGCATGTGTTTCGTGACTCTGAAGAGGATTTTACAGACTAATATCAGACAAATGGGTTAATATAAGACTTAGGGATTTGATCTGGAATGTTTTCTTAATATAAGCTTTTTTTTCTCCTCAGAATTTTTTAAAATCCTTTCTTTCGAGGCTCATACAGCTCTTATCACAATCCATACATAAGTCTAAATGTGCCAAGCACATTTGTACATCCATTGCCCTCATCATTCTCCTAACATTATCTTTCTATTTAAGCCCTTGACATCAGCTCCTCATTTTTCCCCACCCTCAGCACTTCCCTCTCCTTCATAAACCCTTGATAATTTATAAGTTATTATTACTTCGTCATATTTTACATAGTGTAATGTGTCCCTTGATCCTCTTCACCATTGTCCATACCCCAGGGAAGAGGTTACATGTAGAACCTTATGATCAGTTCCCTCTTTCTACCATACCTTCCCTTTGGCCTCCTGTATCACCACTTGTCCTGAAGGGGTCATCTGTGCTGGATTCCCCAGGTTTCTGATTCCTCTCTGTACTGGTCTAGCAGTATTTTCAAGATAGAACTGGGATCATGATAGTGGGGAGGAAGAAGCTTTAAAAAACTAGAAAGTTGTATGCTTTATCATTGCTACACTGCACTCTAAGTGGTTTGTCTCCTCCCTCTGCATTCTAAGTGGTTTGTCTCCTTGAAAACCCTCTGTAAGGGGAAATCCATTACCTACAGATGGGTTTTGGGTCTCCAACCTGTCCTACCCCTATTTACAATAATAAAATTTCCAGTTCTTTGATGCCTGTTACCTGATCCCTTCAACACTTCATGGTCACACAATTGGTGTGTTTGATAGTCATGTATTCGATATGACAATTTTATCATTGAGATGTAGAGGTGGAGTCTAGCCTGTTAATCTGGAGATAGCCATTGAGTAGCTAATGAAACCTCCGCGTAAGCATGGTTTTCTCCTGAGACTTCTGGGAAGTCTCGTATTATTTCCCTCATGGAGATGAAAAGCTATCTCCCCAGACACTGGGAATTAGTTACAGAGATGATGAATTACAGACAAGACAAGACGGCAGCTTCTGAGTAGCTGATGGAGCCAGAGGAGAAGGCACACAGCCTTACCCTGATGGAACCAGACCTCTGAAGCTGGTTAAGCCACATGGAGATCCCTGCCAGCGCTGAGTTGCTTCTACCACCACTGGATGTTGTTGATGGACCCTGATCCTTGGATGAGAGGAGTCATGGGGAGACCCCCACCAGCACTGGGACTCTGCACCCACTGGCCTGTAACTTCATGAGTCGGAAGGAGACTTTATAGACTAGTGTCTATAAAGACTAGTGTCTATATGGGCTAATATTGGACTTATGACTTTGAACTGGACCGGGTTGCTTTCTCAATGTTCCATTCCTTTTGTATATAAACCTTGTGCATATATCCATATCTGTGTCTATGAATTTGTTTCTCTAGTCTACCTGGACTAACACAGTGTGCTTCTTCTGTGTGGGCTTTGTTACATGTGAGCTAGATGGCAACTTGTTTACCTTCAGGCCTTTAAGATCTTAGATGCTATATCTTTTAATAGCCAGGCACCATCAGTTTTCTTCACCACATTTGCATATGCACACATTTGTCTTCAGCAATCCTGTCACAAAGGTGAGCATCATATAATGTCAATTTAAGAGAACCAAGTGTTCTTGCAATGAGGAATTACTTGAGTAGAGACCCAATGACATCTGCTTCTTAATATTGAACCTATAAATATATGCACAAAATCTATTTCCCCATGATATATAAATATATTTACTTATGTACATGCCTGTATTTAGACCTCTCTAAATGCCCTTGCCTCTTATTTTTCCTCTATTTCCTTATACTTCCCTTCTGTCCCACTAGCATACTCAGCCTTCACTTGGGTTTCAGTAATTTCTCTTGATTACCCTACCCTTGATCAATCCCTACCAGGCCTTTCACACCCTCCTCTCCACTGATTTTGGATCACTTTTTGTTCCCTTGTCCCTGAGTTGGTCAATTCCACTTCCTCTCCCCCATCTCCCCTTCTCCCATATACCCCTGGAAATACTCGTCCCATCTTTTTCTCTTCCAGGCTGATCATCCAGTCTATCTTATCTAGTTAGACCCTGCAGATATAATAATATTTACAAAAAAAAAACAAGCCATAGCAAGATGAAGCAACAAAAGAATACAAAATGAGGGCTACAAGAAAAAAGCAATATCCACAAAATATAGATAAATAAAATAATACAAAATTAAAACCTGGAAATAGTTCAAAGTCTGTATGTTAACCTTTAGGAGTGACCTCCATTTGATTCTGTAGGGGTTCCACCCCCAAATCTATCCTTGGCACCCCTCAAGACCTCCTTGCTCTGCTCCCTCTGATGCCCTGCTTCATGCCCTTAGTATTTTCCTCTATGTAGGAGGGTCAGACAAGCTGCAGTTGTGACACTGTCCCTACTTTTGCCCCATGTAGGGTCTGGGGTCAGCCAAGGATGTCGGGTCTCAGAGTGGAGCTGCCCATGTAGTACTCTCTGTGTGTTAAATGACACTCTTATGCACATATGAGTCTTCTGGATTTGTTTTTCTAGCTAACCCACACTAGCACAATAGAAATAGATATTTCTTTCGATTACTGTTGGTAATCGATTACTGTTTCGATTACTGTTTTATTTTCCATTCTTTTCCTTTCAGTCTGTGTATGTCTTCAATCTTCAATGAGCCTATTCTATGCAATATGTATATGTATATACATACCTATGCCATTGTTTTGGTTTGCTTATTCCTTTTTTATTCATTATGGCATTATTTAACATTTTGGGGGGCCATCACTGCCCTCCTGGTGGTCATGGGAGCTACCCAGCGCTGCTCCTGAGAGCAGCCTCTGGATTTGAACTGCCAAGTCTGCGGCCACAGTCCCACACTCAATCACTTACGCCACTGGGGCTCAACCCCTGGCATTATTTGACTTTAACAAGATTATTTCACAATTTTACATAGTGTAATTAGGGAATTTACATATTCCATTTTATTATCATTTTGTGTGTTACTTTTTATTATATTTTACTTATAGATTGAAGGGTTGCTTTTAGTCACAGACATGCACACATACATCGGTATACTCTTTCTTCATCTAAGATCAATCTGCTATTAGCAATGATATCCCTTGTTACACATGTTCTTCTGTATATGACTTGCATAACTGGAAATACTCAGTCCATGTGCTTCCATAAACATTTAAATATCTTCAACAAACTTTTATTTGTATGCGATATTAGTGATATTATTCAATATTTCCATATTCTATTAAGTTATTTTTCTTTGGAATGTGCACAAACATGTACCTCTATGAGCCTTTCACCTCTTGGCATGGACAAATGAGCATTTCCACAGCTGAACATGGGTGATCATGATTTGAGTCTTCTTTACCTTGCATTGTAATCCACACTTAAGGATGCAATTCTTGACCTTCAGTGGCATTTGCTTCAAGTTCTACTCACTTCCGACAAGCAATATTGTTTCATCTGCATATCACTGGTTTTCAATCTCATGCCATGTTCCTCTTCTCATGTCCCATCCTCCCTAGTTATCTGCTCATCAGGCCATCGGTCATCAGTGTTCAATGCATCAAAGCTGCTCTTGCAACGCTCTCAGAATTCAGCTACGGTAGATTCAAGGTTTTCTTTTGGCTCTCCTGAACTTACATATGTGTGGCTTGTTTCACAGTTGACACCTGCTCTGATTTTAGCTGCTGATAATGAACTTTATTGTGTTTTCCCACAGTTGAGATGTAGTCCGTTTGATTTCTGTATTTTCCACATGGTTAAGGCCATGTATGCAATTGCCTTTTGTATTATTGAAAAAAAATTACTATGAACAAGTCATTGATTTTGTAAAATTCTATCATACTTCAAGCTTCAGCTTGATTTCAATAGCCAACACCATATTTTCCAACTACTTCTAATTCCTCCTTATTTTGAGCTTTTGTATGCCAGTCATCAATAATTAATACATCTTGATCGCATGCTTGGTCAATTTCCAACTGAAGTTGTTGATAGAATGCTTAAATATCTTCACTAGTTTTTGTGATTGGCATTAAGTTTAAATAATAATTATATTGATTGGCTTTCCTTGAGTCTATCAATATAATGTTTTCATAGATAACATTGTATTTCGTGATGGATTTTGCAATATCATTAATACCATGCCATTCTTCTTGATTGGCATGATACATCATAGGATTTTCTTATTCAAAATAACAAACACCAATCCATTTTCAGCTCACTAAGACCTAGCATATGGTTATTTATGTTTTCCATTTCACTTATTACCACTTCCAATTTTTCTCGATTCATACATTGCATATTTCAAGTTCCAATCATTAGCAAATTTTTGCAACTGTTTTTCTTACACTCAGCTGTGTTTCGTCAGCAAATGAAGACCTCAAAGGCTTTACTTCACTCAGCATCACCCTGGTCAATACTTCTTTGAAAAAAATCAACTCCTCCTTAATTATAATTTGAGTGCCTGGCCATTTAGGGGAAACATCCTCTAGCATTCACTCTGAAAATATTCTCCGTGTATTTATTTTTTGGCATCACTGCCCTCTGGTGGTGGGAGTAGGAGGCCCAGCCTTTGCCCCTGTGGAGCTGGAATTGAACTTCCATCCCAGTGGGCCGCAGTCCCACACACAACCCCTATGCCACAGGTGCTCAGCCCTCCGTGTATATTTGTATTCCCTTACTATCTGGCAATGTTTAAAAGCTTTGCTTAAGGCTTTCAGGGAACCTTTCCATCTAAGTTGGGAGTTGAGTCCTTTGTTGTCACTTTTTCATCTGGAAGTTCTACAGAGATGTATTCATTGTGGGTGACCCAGCTGGCATTTGAAATACCAGTGACATAGCTTCCAGTATCATCATAGCAACACTCAAGTCACAACAGTATGACAAATTGACAGACAAGTAGTAGACACTTCAAGATATACCAAGGATATTTGGCATATAAGTTCAATATAAACCTGAAGACAGGTTAAACGAATCCAGAAGTGCCAGAGCACAGTTTTAAGTGTATCCCATGTGAATTTAGAGATCAGTTCAAGAATAGATTTGCTGTACACAGAAGAGCAGTTGGGTTGTAGAATGAAATAAAAAAACAACACCATCTATTTAAGAATTGGAAAAAAGAAAATAAAAAACAAACATCAGATATGAACAAGTCATTTTTTTAAAAAAGATTAAAATAAAAGACCAAAAGGGATATCAGAAAAGACTCTGAACCTTACTCTTGAATGTACATAGGCAAAATGAAAAGAATTCAAACATTAACTCAATCAGACAAAGAAAATAATATAATTAAATGTTGAAAAAAGTATGACTAAAATGTTTCAAACCAGCTTCCATCTACTTCTAGATGACAGAGGCAGAACTACTATTTGAGAGCAGCGATAATCAGTTTCCATTTTGTACATTTCCCACCAAGATTCAAAAAAGAAAAAGAGGGAGAAAAAAAGATATGTCAACAGGCAATTTTTGGTTTCTCAACTTTGACTCAGAGTGTCAAAAAATGTCTTTTTACCATTCACTTTAATAACTATATTTGGAGTGTGTTGCTGCACAAACATTTGCGATCCTCACTACAAAACCAAATGGTGCTCTATTCCTTTTTCTCCTACTACTGATATTTAGTTCCTACTGCCAAATATCATCTATGGGCTTTGTTACTTCACCATTTTAAAGAGAGAAGAATTCTGGTCTACAAGATGTAAAGATCAGTGTATATGGTGGCCAATAAAACACAGGATAAATGAGAGGCAGATGCAGATAGCAATTACCAAGGATTATTTGAGAGTATTTTTAATGTTTCATTTATAGATAAATCTTATGATTAGGAAAAAAAAGTAGTTTTTCATACAGGAAAAAGAAAGCAAATGAAAATGTGCTCATAAATGTTGAGAATTTCAGAAGATTTATGTATTCAGATGTGACATGGTCCCTAAATATATGATACAATTTTTCTTCTGAGGGGAAATACATCTTTGATTTTACAAGCAAATCAACATTTCTGGAGACAGCTTTCTTAGAGGAGATAAAGGATCATTTATATGATTTGACATAGACAAGTCTGTAGTAGTACAGGCTCAATTTTTCTTAAAGATCATTGAAGTTCTATTTCTATCGCACTGAACATATTCAGTGTCATAGAGTCAATTCTGACTCGAGGAGACCCCATGAGACAGAGTAGAAGTACCTCTATGGGTTTCCCAGAAACCTCATCTCCCTCACACCCTCTACACCCACCACTCCTGGAGGGCTGGTGATTTTGGCTAATCTTGTAGCTAGTGTTCCAAAGCGTAACCACTATACTATCAAAGCTCCTTCTAGGTGTGGTACAAATATAAATAGCTGTATGTGAAATGTATCACATTATATGTCTTATAAAGTGTGTTAGCTATATCAATGCTTCATTGTGACTGATTTTTTTAAGTGACTGTCCATAGAAAAATGTTGATGCCGCTGTATATTTTTTATCAAAAGTGTATATTCAGTGGAAGAGAGGAAGAGTTGCATATACAATTGAAATGAGGATAAAGCTACATACTATCTCTTGACTATATAGTATAATAGTTTAAAATATTATCAACAAATTTCCTAAAGTGTAGATCAGGTAAGGTCAAGAGGAATGTCAACTGACCACGTATCATGTTAAGGTCAAGAGGAATGTCAACTGACCACGTATCATGTTAAAGCAACCGGTTAGTGTTAAAACAACCAACCAACTGCTACATGGGTCAAAAACGTGGTGATTTGTTTCTGTGAAGAGTGAGAGTTTGAAAGCTCTGTGGATTAATTCTATTCTGTCTTATACGGTCACTATTACTTGGATTGATTGTACTGGACATACTAATATTAACAATAGATATTTTATAGAAAAAGGATATGCTATTATGTACTTTTATCTGCATATATTGGAATATATAAAATGTTAATTATATAATCAGGAATATACATATTTGAATAGCTTTTCTATATGGAAACTCTTATTATTAACATGTTGTAAATTGTGACAAAGGCAAAATACGTCTATGTCTTTTTGTATGACAGAACATATCTGTAGCAGTGCATTCAAATTATTTGCTCTACATTAAACATTTATCTTGTTGCATGACAGAAATTTCTTCTCTGTCTCTTAAAATATTGTTGGTGGTCTTTTCTTTTTCCTCTTTTTAAAGCTTTTAATCTTTATATTATTATTTTCTCCTGTTTCTGTTTCATTTTATTTTTATGCCTTCTTTTAGGCTCCCCACTTTATGAAGCACAGAAGAAGTGGATGCATAGAGACAATAACAAATGCCATGGTTTATTTGGGACAGGGGATGAGGAGGGAGGATTAGGGAGAATAAAATGAACATGAGAGGGAGGAAGGGGCACTAAAATAATTGTTACTGTATTTACAACTCTTCATAAGAGTGACTTGACTTTGGAAGTGTATGAAATGTGAAATTTATATCAAGAAAAATTCTAAAAAATAATAAAAGAAAAGAAAGAACCCAAAGTGGACCAATGGTTACCATGGGTGGTGGTGATGTAGGCAGAGATATTGCTTGGGGCACATTGAGTTTATGTTAATTGAGTTTATGTTAATTTGGAAAATAATATCAAGAGTAATTGCACAAAGAGTATAACCAATGGCACTGGATTATACATGTAGAAGTTGTTGAGTTGGAGAATGCTTTGTTGCATTTATTTTTGCTATAATTAAAAAATAATACACCTATGACAATGGATACAAAACAGAATGTTCTACCATTGATTGTGGTAATGATTACACACCTCTTCTTGGTGTGACTGAACTATTGAATTGTATGACATTTGGGAGAAATGTAAATAAAACTCTTAAAAAAATAACTCCACACAGCAAGAAATAACACCAGATCTGTGTAGTGTGCGCAGACAAGGCTATATGATTTGAAGCATCAGTGTCACTGGGTAATAAAGGCAGATTGATCAGGATATATCGAGGTTCAACACGTACATTAGCAGTAAGTTTTAGCCTGTATATACTTTGATACATGTAAGCTGGCTTACAGAAATTTTTAATGAAAATCTGCCATTCTTATTAACGACTGGGAAGTTTTCATAAAAAGTAATAAGTTTCTGTGAAACATAATTAAATAAACAAATCAAAAACCCACCTGTTGGTCAGATGGTGAACACTGCTCCACCAAGGTCCTTCCCTGTCATCATGTTGTAGTTCACAATGTATGTATGCATGTACGTATATGCTAATGGTCACACACTCACACTCTTTGGAAATTATTCATTGGGTTTCAATAAATTTGCCATATAGTATTCTAAATTCTGTAAAGAATACCATCAATGAATATACCTTAATTTATTTTAATATCTTCCTTTCCTTGTTAGATATTAATTTCTTCCCCATTTTCCAAGAATTTTCTTCTTGAAGATCTTCCTGCATATATTTGATTAATTCATTAGAAGGTATTTATTATTAGAATGCATTTATAACTATTTAGCAGGTTTAAAATACCTCACCAAATTTTCTTGTCAAATTTCAATGCTTCTTAGACATTGGTATTCAGTGATTGAATTTTCACCAACAGTGCAGGATACTCAGTTGCAATTACTGGAAAATGCACTTTTATACACAGCAATCATGCATCTGTCAAGGGAATTTTGTGTGTTTCTAACATGATGAACTGTTTCAGTGAAGGTTCTAGATTAAGATAAACTAAGAAAAAAGACTGGCAACTATTTCTGTAAGTTAGCGAATGAAATGCCCTATATATTGCAATAATTATTTTTTAATTAAAATCATTTTATTGGGGCCTCATACATCATTTTTCACAATACATAGATACATATACTGTGCCAAGCACCTTCACATGTCTGCTGTCATTATCATTTTCCAAATATCTGCTTTTCCACTTGAGCCCTTGATAGCAACTTCCCATTCCTTCCACTCTGTCCCTGCTCCCCCTCCCCCCACCAACCCTGAATACTTTATAAATTATTATTGATCTGTCATATCTTACACTGCCCAACATCTCCAGATAGGAGGTTAGGTGTAGGTCTTTGTAGTTGGCTCTGTCTCTCTACCCCACCTTCTCTCCACTCATCCGGTAACTCCAGTCTCACCACTGGCCCCAAAGGGCTCATTGGTCCTGGGTTCCCTGTATCTCCAGCTCCCATCTCTACCAGTATACTTTCTCTAGTCCACCTGAATTTGTAGGTAGAGTTGGAACCATGATAGTTGCGGGGAGGAAGCCTTCAGGAACTAGAGGAAAGTTGTATGCTTCATCACTACTTCACTGCATCTTGACTGACCTGTCTCCTCCCTGAGACTCCCCTGTAAAGGGATGTCCAATTGCCCACAAGTGAACATTGGGTCCCCAACCTGCTCTCCCCCTCATTTGTAGTGATATGATTCTTGTTTTTTGATGCTTAATACCTGCTCCTTTACCTCTCTTGATCACACAGGCTGGTGTGCTTCTTCCATGTGGGCTTTGCTGCTTCTGTGCTAAACAGCCACTCATTTATCTTCAAGCCTTCAAGACACCACACACTTGATCATTTGGTAGCTGGGCACCATCAGTTTCCTCCACTCTGTTTGCCTCTCTACCCATTTGTCTTCAGTGATCATATCAGGAGAGTGGACACATATTGATATGATTTTTGTTCTGTGATGCCTGGTACCTGATTCTTTCAACACCTCATGGTCTCACAGGCTCGTATGCTTTTTTATGGTGGGCTTTGTTGCTCCTGAGCTAGATGGCTGCTTGCTACTCTCAAGCATTTAAGACCCCAGACACTTTATCTTTTGATAACTGGGCACCATCAGCTTTCTTTACCACTCTTGCTCATGCCCCTACATGTGTTCACGGATCACCTCAGGAAGGTAAGCACACAGTGATACGTTTTTTTCACTGTTTGTTTGATGCCTGTGAGCTAGTCCTTTCAACATCTCACAGACACACTGGCCAGTATGCTTCTTCAATGTAGGCACTGCCACTTCTCAGCTAGATGGCCTTTTGTTTATCTTCAGGCTTTTAAAACTCCAGACTCTCTATCCTTTTATAGCTGGGCACCATAAGCTTTCTTCACAACATTTTCATATGCACCCATTTTACTTCAGTGATCTTGTTGGATCAGGGAGTATTATGGAATACCAGATTGATAGAACAAAGTGTTCTTGTCTTGAGGGAGCATCTGGTTGAGGGCCCAAGGTCCACTTGCTACCCTAGTACTGACCCTATAAATATATGTTCTTAGGTTTATTCCCTCCTTATCATAGATAATTATATTTATGTATGTACATGCCCTTTGCCTTCTAATTATTTCCTCTATTTCCTTCCATCTCCCTCCGGTTCCACCATCATGTTCCTCCTTCATTGGAGTTTCAGTACTTCCTCTCACTTATATTACCCTTCCTTAAACCTTACCAGACCTCCCACACCCTTCCTTCCATTGACTCCGGACTGCTTGTTCCCCCATCCATGGCCCTCTCTATGCCCCCACCCCTTTCCCAGTGCTGCCCAGGAACTCTCAGACCCATCATTCTCTCCTCTAGACTGTCCAACCAAGAGTACTCCCTTGTTGATTCGGGTCATTTTGGGGTGTTAGTCCACATTGCTTCGCCACTATGCAATGCCCAAAATATCCACTGTTGCTGTCTGCTTCAGTAGGGAAATAGTGTGACATGTCTTGTTGTTGTTTGCCCAGTCCTTTCTGTGACCCAGTAGTTCCCCGGAGGGTCGTAGTCCTCTGAGCACTGTGTACCTGCATGGGAACTGGACCAGCAATCTTTTTTTCCTCCCTTCTTGCCTTTCTCCCTGTAGGTGTGGCATTCTGGCCCCTCCCCCAACCCGTTCTCTCCCACACCCACTTCCAGGGAGAAGGTCAATCTGGCTCAGGTTTCATCTGGCCCTATAGCTCTGTTTTTTTTATGCATCCTTCCATGTATCCATGCTGTCTTCATGGTTGGGTGCTTCAAGGTAGGATTGCATGCCCACTTTGGGTCTGTGGACACAAGACTGGTACTCTCCCCCTGGGTGGGTTAGTGCCCTGTTCCCTCTGTTATCCTTTCACTTTTGAACTCCCTTTTTCTCCCTTTTCCTTAATCCTTCTCTCACTACTGTGATGCACGCAGCATGTACCTTAAATTTTTAACTGAATAAAAGATGAGCACAGGACTTGATAGTATTGCTGTTCTGCTTTGTCTGGATTTGGGGGAACCATTCAAGAGCAACTAACAGCTTGATAGTGATATTATGTAATATAGTCTAAATATAATAATAGGAATCTCTAACTATAACTTCACGATGGTTAGTTATTCTGTTTTTATAGCAGTCGGTGTTGTAAGTGGGAATATTTCATGTCATTTTTCTTATTAAAATTTGTTTACTGGACTGAGCTCCGCTGGCGTAAATGGTTGAGTGCGGAATGCAACCCGCGGACTTGGCGGTTCAAATGCAGCGGCGGTTCTCAGGAGCGGCCCTGGGTAGTGCCCACGACCACCAACGGCAGTGATGCCTACCAAAAAAAAAAAAGTTTACTATAGAGAGCAGTGCGGGCAGTGTGTAGTTAAAACGTATGCAGAAACCATGGTAACTTTATATCATAGTATAAGATTATTATTTTTCTGATGAGTTTTCACTAGGAATGCTGGGGGTGCAGTGTTGATTTCTTCAGTTGCTCATGGAAAGACAGGTCATTTAAACACACCAGGAGAAGCAGTTTCCTTTAAGACAGCCTTTGGAAATATTATGTTGCTGTTCTATTCGGTCCTAAATGGTCTTTGTGAGTTGAAATTTCACATTTCAATAGGATTGATTTAGGTTGTTAGTTTTTAATAAAGGTTTTTCAATAAGCTATGTTGGTTTTTGTAAATAAATAAAAATAATAAGCAAACTGTTATTGTTATATACCATTGAGTCATCCCCAACCCATAGTGAACCTTCTTGTTGATCGCCACCCCTCCACTTTACCAAACAAGATGACTTTCACCAGGAATTGGTCTCTCCTGACAAATGTCTAAATATATAAAACAAAATCTTGCCACCTTTGGTTCTAAGGAGTACTCTGGCCTCACTTTTTCCAAATACGGATTAGTTTACCGGTTTTGCTGTTCATGGTACTCTGGATATTCTTCTCCAGAACCACAATTCAAATGCATCTATTCTATTATGGTCTTTCTTATTCAATGTCCAACTTTCACATACATATGTTGCAGAGCAGAATACCATAGCTTGGGTTTCATGAACCTTAATCCTCAAAGTAGCATCGTTGTATTCCAATACTCTAAAGATGTCCTGTGCAGCCCCTTTACACAATGTTATATGCATTTGATTTCTTGAATGTTGCTTATGTAAGCATTGATTGTGGCTCAAAGTAGGATAAAGTCTTAGACAACTTCAAAATTTCGCCATGCAGCCTGATGCTGGTACTGGGTCACTTGTGAGGGTTTTGGTCTTCTTTACACTGAATTGTAATCCATACTGAAGGTGGCAATCCTTAATATTCATAAGCTTCGATTCGTAAGCTTCAGCCAGCAAGTTTATGTCATCTGCATATTGCAGGTTCTAAATAAGTCTTCCTCAAAGCATGATGTCTCACTCTTCTTTATATAATTCAGCTTCTCTGATGATTTTCCCAGCCTGTAGATTCAATTAGTACAGTGAGAAGATATAATCCCTATTCATAGCTTTCCTAATTTGAACCATGCACTCCCTGGTTCTGTTCACACACACGTCTTTTGATCCATATGTGAGTTCTAAATAAGCACAATGATGACTTCTGGGATTCCCATTTCTCAAGGTCATCCGCAGTTTGTTATGGTTTACATAGTCAAATCCCTTAGCATGGTCAATGAAACACAAGTAGACATCTTTCTGGTGTTCCCTACTTTGAGCCAAGTTCCATTTGACATTGTCAACGATACCTCCTGTCAATGTAATGTTACAATTATTGATGGATGATCAAAAGCAAAATTTTATTTGTGTGCTATATCAATGATGTATTCCTATAATTTAAGCATTCTGTTGAGTCAGTTTATTTTGAATGGGCTCAAATAGGGATCTTGTTCCATCAGTTGATGTTGATGAGATAGCTGTCTTCCAAATATCTTGTGATAGACCAAAGAGTGCTCCAGTACTTCTTGAGCTTTCTGAAACACTTCAGTGGGTATGTCATCAATTCCTGCAGTCTTGGTTTTAAGTAATACATTCCATGCAGTTTTAACTTCTTCCTTCAGTACCATTGATTCTTTCTCATATACTGCCTCTTGAAATGGTGAGCTGTTGACTAGTTCTTTTTGTACAGTGACTCTCCGTATTCATACAGTTTTCTCTTGATGCTTCCTGCATCATTCAACACTGCAACTTTGGGCTTGAAATTTTCTTGAGTTCTTTCTGTTTCAAATATGCTGAATGTTTGCTTCCTTTTGATTTTTTACTTTTGTTCCTTGCACATTTCTTGATAATACTTAGCTGTGTTTTCTTGAGCTGCCTTTAGAAATTTTCTGTTAATTCCTTAAATTTGTCCTTTATTCCACGTGCTTTATCCTTATGATTAAGAACAAATTTCAACTGTAACTAACAGGGTTGGTGGTTCAAATCCAGCAGCAGCTCCCCAGGAGCAACCCAGGCTGGGTTTCCTACTCTCACCAGGGCAGGGATGATCCCCCACAAAAAAAAATAAAAAGAAAGAAAGAAAGAACAAATTTTGAGGTTTCTTCTGACATCCACATTGATCTTTCCCATCTGAACGTTTACTTTCTTCATGAATGATGCTCTTAATGCCCTCCCTCAGCTCATCAGGTCTGCTGTCACTAGTGTTCAGTGTGGCAAATGTGTTCTTGAAATTCAAGTGGGATAAACAACTTTATCTTTTGACTTTCATAGACTTGTCTTAATTTTCTTTAGTTTATCTGAGCATGCATATAAGCAATAAATGGTGTGTGCCACAATCAGCTTTTAGCTTCTCTTGCTGATCTTTTCCATCCAGCCTTCCCACTGATAACTTTGATTTTTGTGTATTCCTTTTGGGGACGTTCATGTTCAGAGCTGCCTTTTGTGCTATTGTAAACAGGCATTTGATATGAAAACATCGTTGGTTTTATGAAAATCTGTTATGTTATATCCAGCTTAATTTCTATCACCAAGTCCAAATTTCCCAACTATTGTTTCTTCTTCTTTGTGTCCAACTTTTGCATTCCAATCCTCACTATCAACGGTTATTGTTTACATGCTTGATAAATTTATGACTAAAGTCTTTGGTATATTTCTTAAATTTCTTCATCACTAGCTTTTGTGGTTGGTGTGTACATGTGTGCAACAGTGGTATCAATTGAATTTCCTTTAAGGTGGATAGATATAATCTGCTGATAGATACCATTTTTCTTCAAGATCCATTCTGACAATTAATGCCACACCATTCTTCTTGATTGTATTATCCCCAGCAATGTAGATCATATGATTTTCTGATTCAGTATGGTCAATACAGTCCATTTTCAATCACTAATTCCTAGGAGATGGATATTTATGCATTGCATTTCATTTTTGACCAATTCAAAATTTCTTTCATTGCAAATTCACAGATTGCAATTTCTAATCGCTAAAGGAATTTTGCAGCTGATTCCCTTTTTTACCTTGATTCATACCCAGCATAACCTTGATGAAAATCCCAAAGACTGCACTCCCATAGGTTTTACAGGATTCACTTTGCCTTGTCGACTACCCTCCAAGAAGTCATCTCCTCTTCAGTCACATTGTTAGTGTACTTGAACCTGAATGCCCCACCTGGTGGCAGTATCTTGGAC
>PVJH01007519.1:0-92325 GCA_004026705.1 Nesogale talazaci | reverse complement strand
AAAAATTTTTTTGTTTTCATTTTTGCTTCTTTTATTTACAGGTTTCATTTAAATATCTCTGAACGGTTAGAAAATCAGTGAAGGACAAATGTTGGTATACTACTTAAAATGCAAATGTCACTAATTATTAAAGAACATGGTTAATCATTTTCCCAAGTAGATGTTTAAGAAATACTTTTCAGGAAGCCAGGTGCCTGGGGTGTAAGGGGCTGAGTCTCTAGGCCCACTAAAGTAGGCATTTCGCTCAAATGATCCACAGGGCAGCCCCCATCACAAGCGGTACCAGCAGCCTCCATCACCCAGATCCCAGGCTCCTCTGGGCTTGTTTGGCATCACAGTGAGAGACAAATGAAGCACTGCTTAGTTTCTGGCTACTCTGGTTTAACCTGGGAAGAATCACGCTAGCTGCACTGAGTGTATGCCTCCACATATGTATTTGTTCCACACAACAAATGATCCCAAGCTTTAACTCAAGTCGGAGCTACTGATGTGTAATCTATTCGGAGACCAACCCAATGATCTCCACGCAGGATCTTACCCAGCATGCCCACCAGAAGGATCTTTCAGACCTGTTACAGTTCCAGGAAAACTACGGTCATGTATAGCAAGCAGGCTTCAGGGTTCACATTTCCATCATGAATGCCAGTGTTCACGTCACAGGTAGGTGAATCAGAAGAACCTGATTAGTATATTCCTTTGGATTTTGAAGGCCCATATGGATCAAGTCCCAGATGCAGTAGGACTGCATTATTTATACATAAAGCATCTACATGATGCTACCAACATTCCTCATCTAAAATGATACATGATGCTACCAACATTCCTCATCTAAAATGATAAATACACCGTTTGAAGGACCAAAGCATATCTATTGTTTTCTCAAGTGTCATCTCTAACATTAAAACATTTAGTCTTCATTTCCAGCGTCTCCACATTGACCTTGCTGTATATTAAAAGGATGATAAGTCCTCTGAAAGAGCTGAGAAGACTAATCCTCTCTCAAACCCCAGGGTCCCAGGGCAGGAAGACCAGGGAGTAGGATTCAGGCTCAGCCAGGAAGGAGGAGGGGTGTTGGGGAGCGACCATGGAAGAGGTGACAGGGTTCACTGTGAAGAAAAATAGGCCAGTTCAACTAGTCTTTCTCCTCTCAACGGATCAACTAGAACAGAGAGAGAGAGAGAGAGAGAGAAAGCAAACCAGACACACTTGGGGAAACAGAGGGAGTCATCTGTATTTTCTCTGTGGTCCCCCTCTACTACTGAATCAGATATATTGGTGACCCCCTCGCCCCCATTAGACTCCACAGCAGAACTCGGTCCCCATCATCTCAGTAACTGCTCCAGAGGTGGGCTAGTAGAAAGAGCCAAAGACTTGCAGTGGCCCCTGATTCTCGCAATCAACTTCTCTGCCAGCAGAATGGGCATGATTCACACTTACTTCTGCATGAAGCTCAAGGTCAGCATCTTAATGACTTTGGAAGGAAAGAGCTGAGGCATAGGCCCTCAAGAGAGTTTCTTAGACCAGGGCCTAGATCCTTGAAGCCTGGCTTTTGGAAACTGCAGAGACACGCCACCCGCCCCCTCCCCCCAAGGTCTCCCAGCCCACTGCTGGCTGTTAGCCAGGTCAGACTGAAAGGCAGCTGCCAAACCTGATTTCATTGCTTTCTGAATTCTGGGAAAGGGGAGGTGAGCAGAGGAGGGCGCCGGCCAATATGGTGGTGCAGGAGAAGAACACTCCATCTTCTGGGGTTTTATTTGCCCTTCCATTTTGGGATTCCTTCCTAGGTTGAAAGCACCCACAGCTCCATGGGGAGGATGGAAATCCACCCTCCCCAGAAGCATCCCAATGTCACCATTTCTGAGTCAGTGCGATGACGGGCCGCCTACAGAAAGCATAGCTGGTTTCCGTTTTGTTTTGTCCCATTTGGTAGGCTGCCCTGGTCTACTTCCTGAGAGGAGTCCTGAGATCTCTCCCTGGGTCTAGACTGTCCCTCCTGCCTGTATTAGAGGGTCGCAGCATTAGGAAGGTTGAGAACCACTAAGCTAGACTAGTGCATAGAAGAGAGTCCTGTGCGATGGCTTGTAAACTGAGGCGACAGCTGGGGGAAAAGCAGACAAGGGCGGCCCGCTTTCCATGGCCAAATGTCCGTGGCTGTCAGATCAGAGTGGCGAGTGCAGAGGTTTTTCCGCAAGACCACACAGAAGGCCGCTGTATGTCCCTCCCGTGAACCGGTGATTCCTCAAGCAATGGACGCAGCCGCCCTTCCTCAACAACGTCTCCGGAGAAGCATTTACGACGGTCTTGGCGGTTGAGCGGGCAGCGCTTGGCACCCCCTGAGAGGGACGTCGATCAAGTCGAAGTCCACCACAGTGATGGTGATGTCCTCGCGGTACATGCGCGCCAAGTCGTCGGGCAGCGTCAGCATGGCGGCCAGGCGCTTGGCCTCCAGCTCGCCCTACTCATTGCTCCTGATGGCGTGGAGGATCAGGTGGGTGACGGCGTTGGGGTCGGCGGTGTGGAGCCCCGTCGGCTTCCTCTGCAGCACCAGGTCCTGCATGAGGCCCAGCTGGGTGGGGCGCTGGACCGTGGCGGGAGGGTGGCGGCCGGCCTGGGTCAGGTGCTCCACCACCAGCCTCACCACCGCGTCGTTGTCCAGCATGTCCCGCAGCCCGTTGGAGGCCAGCACCAGGAAGCGGTCCTGGGACCTCAGCTGGTGGTACGTGACCTCGGGCTCAGCTGTCAGGTAGGGGGGCGTGTAGTAGTGGGGCGTGAGCTGGTAGATGTTGAGGGCCTCGATGTACTCTGTACTGCAGCTCTCGGTTCCACTTGAGCTGGACGTCGCCGAAGGCCCTGCAGGGCATGAGGACGCCCAGCAGCCCGTCATCCATGAGGATGGTCCGCTCCTCCGACTCCGGGTGCTCCCTCTTGAGCTGTGACAGCGCGGCTTGGTTCCAGGTGTTGTAGTCCTGGGTGAGGGGCAAGCAGGACCATGCGCCACTGCCGTCCTGGATGCCCAGGATGGCCCAGTCATCGCCGGTTTTGGCCACGTGCAGGTGAACGCCATCGACGTGGGCCAGGCAGGCCGTGGCTCCTGAGAAAGCCACCTAGAGCGAGACGTTCCTGGTCACCTCGCCCTCCAAAGGGGCCTGGACCTCCAGCGAGATGTCAGAGCCTTGGGAAGGAGTAGGTGAGCGCCTCCTTGATGCTCAGCCCCGCTTCCGTGTGCAGGTCCAGCAGCTCCTGCCAGGAGATGCAGAGGTGGTCGAGGTGCACCAATGTGACATCCTTGTATATGCTGGCCCCCGAGGAGTGCTTGTGCCACTGCAGGATGGTCAGCAGGGGCTTCATGCTCTCCGTCGCCGCCCCCATCTGCTCCAGGGTTTGGTGGGACATGAGGGACACGGCCACGTAGTAGAAGAGCCTCTCGCTCACCGCCTGGGCACACGCGTGGCCACCATGCCCATCGAAAATGCCAAACATCAACCTACCGGTCTGCAGGCAGGCAATTCCCCCCCACCCCCCACCCCCCACCCCCACCCCACGGCCCCCGCCGGTCCTCCACAGGGGAGTTGGTGGCCAGCTGGTTGCAATGCAAGACTGCGCGAGGGGCTTTGCCATCCTGGTAGAGAAGCTTGAGGGTCGACGCACCGGCGCGCAGCACTTCATTAACCTGCGCGGGGCTCAGCTGCAAGTGGAAGTCCTCCTCCAGGGACGTGTGCCTGTAAGCTGTCTGCAGCCCAAAGCTGCCGCCGCCCAAAGCTGGGGCTGTCATTCTCGGCGGGGGCAGCTCCCGGGAGAAGAGCCTCCATTTGGACTTAGTCCGACTGGAGATCCACCTGGAGTAGAAACACCTGCTCCCTTGACGGTGGCAATGCTGTTCCGCGCAGAACTAAAGACCCAGCAGGACAGAGGGTGCACATTCTGGAAGCCCCGAGGCTCCTTCAGCCAAAGGGATGTTCTAAAGGCCTCTGCCACAGCCATGATCTCAGCATCCGGGTCTGAGCAGAGCAGGAGGAGAGAGCGTCCCATAATTTTTTTTAATCATCAAAAAATGTAGGTTCTCCTAGGAAATCAGATTACAGGAGGCTTTCTTCTTCTTCTTCTTTTGTGTGTGTGTGTGTGTGTGTGTGCATCACTGCCCCCTGGTGGTAGTAGGAGGCCCAGTCTTGCTCCTGGAGAGCTGCTGCTGGATTTGAACTGCCAACCCAGTGGGCCGCAGTTCCGCACACAACCACTCCGCCACCGGGGCTCAGCCCCCCTCTTCTTTTTTTACAGTTATGTTTCACCATATGGTATGGATGTACCAGAGTTTATTCAACCAATTGCTCTTGTATTGACATTAAGGTTGTTTCCAATTTTATTATTATTTTTTTTTTTACAAAATGCCACACTGAATAACCTTTACATCGGATAGCTCCATATTGTTGTAGGTGTTTGTTCAATGTAAATCCCCACGTCTGACTGGCTCAAAGGGTGAATCCATTAGATGTTGCCAAATTCCCAGCCATAGGAGTTGTATCATTTCATGTTCCTGACAGCAATATGTGATAATATCTGTTTCTGTACAGCCAGTACTATTTATTGCTTTTAATTTGGGGGTTAGAGGTGAAAGCTGAATAATGTGCATTTCTAATGTTGGAACAAAAACTGAGTACCTTCACATTTGTTCAGAGGTCTTTGAGGAGTGTACCTTTTTCTTTCTCTGAAATCTGTGTCTTTTCCCATTTTTTGACATTTAGTCAGTTTTCCTTAATTTTTAAGCACTGTACATGTTGAAAATATTTCCTCCTCATATACCCTTTGTTCTTTATTTAAAGTTGAGGGATTCTTTCTTTGCCATGCAGCAAGTCTTTGTTTGTTTGTGCTTTTCAATGCAGTCAAAATACAGTCCTTTTCTCCTTGACATCTGGTTGTAGAGAAGCCCATGTTATAGAAAGTTCCATCTTTCTGCCCTCCCGTTCCTAAAGTCTGGTGGGAGGAGACCTAGCTCTGCTAATGCAGGGATTAAGCTTTGAGCTGCTAACTGTAAAGCCAGCAGTTTGAGACCACCAGCTGCAGCTCAGGAGAAAGTCGAGGCTTTCCAGTCTCATAAAGAGTTGCAGTCTCAGAAACCCAATAGGGTGACTCAGAGTTGGCCTCAACTTGAGGACAATGAGCTGAAGCGTTTGTGGAGAGGAGCCCTGGGTAAGCACTAGGCTGGTAACTTATGTAAAGATGAGTGGTTGGAAGAGGCCTTGGAAGCCTGGTGGGATCTGCACTGAGGGAGGCTCCACTGGAGGGCCGGGGCTTCCGTGCTGGGGGGTTTCCCTTCAATAAAATGCAGCGGGTGGGTCGCCGGGGTTTTTACCCGGCTCAGAAACCAGCTGGAGGGGAAGGGAGAGGAGGGGAGGGGCGGGCCGGGCGCCAGGAGGCCGAGGCCCACGCAGCCCTCCCGGCGCGGCGGCCACCCCGTCGGCTTGCGCCTGCGCACTGACGCCAACCCAGCCTGCAGACTCAAAACAGGGCGGAGCCGGCGCAGTGGGGCGCCGGGGGCCGGGCCACGGCCCTCCCGGAGCTGCAGCCCTGCAGCCGCCGGCGCCGCGCGGGTCCCCGCCTTCCCCTCCCCAGCCCCCCGCCGGCAGCACCCACCGAGGAAGAGCTCGGCTTCCCCCCGGCCCTGCCCGGCCGGCCCAGCGCGCTCCCCTCCCTCCAGCCCTGCCCTGCGGCGGCCGCCGACCCCGACCCAGCCCGCGCGCCCCACATACTTGTCAGACGGCCGCCTGGCGCCTCCTCGCCGCGTGGCCACTCGCCCGCCCCGGGGCGCCCCGGACTGGCGGCGCAGCGCGGGCCGCGGGCCGCGGCTGGTAAAGACTGCGCAGGAGCGGCCGGCCGGCCACCGAGGGCCCTGGATGCTTGGCTCACACTGCAAGCCGAGACAATGCCATCTTGCCAGAAGCCTTCTTTGATCGGGGTTCTTTTTGATCGGGGTTCTGTGATAAAAGCCAAACCAAAGTCGTGGCAGCGCATAGGATTCCGACTCGGGCCACTCCTGGTCTTTCAGATTGGAGCTGTTGCGTGGAATTTGGCCTGGGGCCTTTTCAGAAGCACCTGCCCGGGCTTAAGTGACACTGGATAGGCTCAAACTGCCAACGTTTTTGTTTCAATAAGCACACCCCGCCCTGGGGTCAGTTCTGACTCACGGTGACCGTGAGAGGACAGGGTGACTGCCCCTGCGGGCTCCAGAGTACGGTCCCTTTGCGGGGGCATAGAAAGCCTCGTCTTTCTCCCACAACCTTTCAGTTGGTGCTAAACGATTTTACCATCAACCATTTTTCACCATATGGATCCTTCTATTTTTAGCTCCAGGATTTTCCCTCAACTCTTCCTCCAGTTTCTCGACCACGACGCCTCATCAATAGACCCATACCTCACAACGCACAGCCAGAAGAAGGGCCTTCCACATTCTCAGTGGGCAGTGATGGCAGTCTGGTGGCGCGCAGACCGTACAGAGCTCTCATAGGCATTTTAATCCTAGACGGATGTGTGACAAATACTACTGTAAATTACCTCACATGTGTTATTTTATATGGATACTATTAAAATCATTTTATAAAATCGATATTGAATTGCAACATTATTATTTACCACATTATTTGTGGAAACTGAGTGGTAACTACCTTTGATTTTTCTCTTTTACTTTTGTTTTTTTTTTTTTTTTGGGGGGGGGCATCACTGCTCTCCGGTGGTGGGAGTAGGAGGCCCAGCCCCACTGTTGGATTTGAACCTCCGTCCCAGTGGGCCGCTGTCCGGCACACAACCACTACGCCACCGGGGCTCAGCCCTCTCTTTTGCTTTTAATTACTACTTAATTCCCCCCCAAAAGTAATTGGGTATAATAGGGGTTCACAATACTATTCAACACATTATAGTAAAAGCACTAGGAGAAAAAAAATTTAAGATCATTTTATTGGGGGTTCTTACAGCTCTCGTAACAATTCATACATCAGTTGTATCGAGCATATTTGTACATATGTTACCATTATCATTTTCTAAACATTTACTTTCTATTTGAACCCTTGGTATCAGCTCCTCTCACTTCCCTCCCTCCCCTCCCCCCTTGTGACCCCTTGATAAATAACAAATTATTATTATTTCCATATTTTACACCATCCACTGTCTCCCCCCAATTTTCTGTTGTTCATTCCCCTGGGACCGTGTCCCCCTGGTTATGTGTCGATCACTGCCCTCGGTTCCCCCTTCCTCCCTCTTCCCCCTACTCTCCTGGTACTGCTATTCCTTCTTTTATACCTGTCCTGCACTCCATGTGTTGTGAGCTCTTATCTGTACCTGTGTACATGCTCCAGTTTAGCCTAAAGTGAAAGACAGCACTGGAATCGTGATACTGGGGGTGAAAAGGCCTTAAGGAATCAGAGGAATATTGTGTTTCATCAGAACCATACTGCATCCTGGTTAACTCATCCATTCCTTGTGACCCTTCTGAGAAGAGCTGTCCCATTGTCTTACAGATGGATTTGGGGTCTTTGCCTCTGATCTCCCTCATCTTCAACAATATGATTCTGTTTGTTTGTTTTGCATCTTCTGATGCCTGTTACCTGATTCTGTCAACTCATGATCACACAGGCTGGTGTGCTTCTTCCATGTGCACTTGTTGCTTCTCTGCTACATGGCCACTTTAATTTCAAGCCTTTAAGACCCCAGACACTATATCTTTTTGTTGTTGTTGTTGTTGGGCATCACTGCTCTCTGGTGGTGGGAGTAGGAGGCCCAGCCCCACTGCTGGAATTGAACCTCCGTCCCAGTGGGCCGCAGTCCCGCGCACAACCACCACGCCACCGGGGCTCAGCCCAGACACTATATCTTTTAATAGCCAAGCACCATCAGTTTTCTTCACCACAATTGTTTATTTAGCCATTTTGTCTTCAGCGATGGTGCCTGGAGAGTGAACATCACAGAATGTTGGGTTGTTCGAACAAAGCATTCTTGTGATGAGGGAGGGCTTGGGCAAAGGCCCCAAATCCATCTACTCCTTCAGTAGATTGCCATATACTTCTATCTTTGTGAATTAATATATTTATATGTGTACACATCTGTGTTTACACCCCTACCCATAGCTGTGCTTCCTAGATGTCTCCTGTTTCCTTTTACCTTCCTTTTGTCCCATCATCAGGCTCACCCTACTTCTGCCTCTCAGTAATTCCTCTCAGATTGCTATTGCCCCAACCCCCAGGACCTCCTCCTCATTGATTTTAATTCCCTAGTTGTTCCCCCTCCCTATGCTGTTGTTTGCTCAACACTCCCTTCCCCTGCCCACAAGTTCCTTCAGAACTGTTGGTCCCATTACTGTTGCTTTCTCCTCCACGCTTGCTTCCCATGCCTCTTAATTTTCTGGTCTCACCACAGGAGCACCAGGTGAATGATACTACCTGGGTGCCATCTTGACTCCAAAACCAAAACACTAGAAAATTTAATAAAGTCAATGACTGTGAAAGCACCAGTAGCAATGAGAGCAACAGTGTGCTCTTGTTCCAAGAACAGACAAAGCTACTGAGGCAATATTCTAATTGGAAAAAAAAATTCTAATTTTGTAATAACGACAGCTCTGACCCGAGTCAATTAGAAGGTTCAAAAGGTAAATGACCATTGAGCTTTAACCTCGTAGACTGGAGAGGGCTTCAAAAAGTTCTTGGGAAATTTCATTATCCTTAGTTCTGTTTTTCCACAAACTTTTTGAGGCTCCCTCATAGATCACTACAAGCAATCTGGGCTTACAGCAACAACAAGAAGAATTTTTGTTTTCATAATTGAAAGGATCCTTTTATTTAAAATAGATACATTTCTACTGAGACATTGCACAAAAACGTGATAGATAGCAGTTTGGGTGTCATCTTTTCTGACAGTGTCACTGGATATTTCCACTGATTCTGTGGCCTTTCTCCCTTAAGTCTCTGCCATACTCATATCATTTGCCTTGATTCCAACTTGTAGGAACCCGATGTAGGAGAACTGTCCCCGGAGATTTCAAAGTTGTAATCTTTTTTTTTTTTTAAGCTCTTGGGTATTTATTTCAAAAGCAATAATATTTCTTTTCTTTCCCTTTTCATCCTGTAAAATAAACGTGACTTTACAGAATAGGGTAAAAGTGAAGCGTAGACCAAGAACGTTTAAATAGTCAACTACTGTCTATAAGCCTTCCACAATTACATGTTAAAACATACTTTTTTCTTTCTTTTTCTTTTTTTTTTCCTCTCAAATTGCTGTTTAAATCTAGGCACAAGTGCTTAAAAAAAATCTCGCGATTTACAGTTAAAACCAGATCGCATCAATGTTCCGGGCATTGAACAGCACCCTGGGATAGGCCCCAGAGGACGCCCACGGGCCTGACCACACAAGGCTCTTACACAAGGCGCCTGGGCTTGCAGGAACGTGCCTTCCACATTGTCCTCTGATTGACTCACCTCACCAAAGACCCGCGTCGGAACCAAACTGCTCCATAGACGTGGGGCTGATCTTGGGGCTGGGTTTTCATTTCTTCGTGGCCCACTCTCCCCCTTGGGAGGGATTGGGGTGTCTTGATGTACATACACATGGCAGGGGGGGGGGCGGTGAGACCTCCCTGCGTTCGCCATGCAGGTCTGCGGGGCACTTGGCAGGATTCTGTTGCTCCCCCGTGAGCAGCCGAGAGCGCCTTCACCGTCCCTGTGATACCAGAGGTCCTTCCCAAACCCATAACTGCTCTCTGGCCATGAACAGAAGCCAGACAAACCCCAATAGGACTTTCTACAAAATGCCTGACAGGTACTCAAAGATCAAGATGATTGTAAACAAGGGACATCTGAGAAACTGTCACGGCCAAGAAAAGCCTGTGGAACTAGTGCCATCATTGCTAGCTGCTGTCTGATTGTACCCAATGCATGGCAACTCATGCACCACAGCACTTGCCATTGTGTCTGTAGAGTTCGCCTTGGCTTCTTTTTCAGGAGTAGATTGTCAAGATTTCTTGCTAAGCCAGGCCAGACATGAGGATGAAAGATACTGTGGTGTCTCGAATGAGATTTTCCACAAGATAAAGGACATTAATAAACAGCTACAGGAGGTGTGGACTTAAGTTAAAATGTGATCTTTTGTTTTGTTTTGTTTTTGTTTTTGTTTTTGTTTTGGGGGGGGGGGGCGCATCACTGCTTTCCGGTGGTGGAGTAGAAGGCCCAGCCCCACTGCTGGAATTGAACCTCCGTCCCAGTGGGCCGCAGTCCCGCTCACAACCACTACGCCACCGGGGCTCAGCCCAAAATGTGATCTTTTAAAAAATTATTCAATCATTTTATTGGGGGCTCGTACATCGCTTTTCACCATACATAGTTCAATACATATTCTGTGCCAAGCACCCCCACACACTTGCCTTCGTCAACATTCTCCCAACATCCGCCTTTCCACTTGGGCCCTTGATATGAGCTTCTCTTCCTTCCCCTTCTACCCTTTTCCCCTCCTCCCCCCAGCCCTCATTACTCTGCAAATCATTGTTTTGTCATATCTTACACTGCCCGCCATCTCCCCATGCCCACTCCTCCCTACATCTGTCCTCCAGATAGGAGACAGTCTGCAGAACCCCCCAGCTGGCTTCCTCTCTCCACCCCACCTTCCCTCTAAAATGTGATCTTTAGATCAAAATTTGAATATTAAAAAACAGTTATCATCGAATGCATTATGACTCATGGCAACCTTCTCAAGCCTTCGAGTTGATTCCAACTCATGAGTTCCTCTAGGTGTCAGAAACTATGACTATTTGGAGGAGTAGGGAGACATGTATTTCTCCTGAGGAGAAACTGGTAGATTTGAACTGCTCACCTTGTGGTTAGCAACCCAATGCATAACCCACTAGGCGCCAGGGCAAACTTAAGTGTGGGAAAATAGAACTATGACTGTGGTAGTTACATAATCTACTGTCAACTTGAGGAAGGGGTGGACTCTAGGGTGTCTATCAGGTCACAGCGTGAAGCCCTCATTTGGAGGTATACTGGAGATAAATAGCTCACGGGAGGCCAGACCCCCACTCACTCTCTGCTTGACCTTTCTGTTGACAAGCCACATGGAACTACACTGATGGAGCTGGAGTCCTGGGACTAGAAGAGCCACATGGAGACCCATACCAGCGCTGAGATGTTTCCACTGCCGCTGGGTTTACAAGACTTTCCTGTGTTCTTCCTTCATTTAGCATTATTGCATGGCTGTGGGTCTGTGTGAGTTTGTAGAGGAATTTGTAGACTAGTATCAGACATCTAGGTCAATATTGGATTTATGAACTTGATCTGGACTGGGCTGGGATGTTTTCTTCATATACAGTACTCTTGGGTATAAAATTCTTTCCTATACCTGAGTGTCTCTGGATTTGTTTCTCTAGACAACCTAGATGAGACCATTCCATGATCTTTCCAAAGAAGATTCTCAGACCTGCCTTCTGAATTGCCTCAGAGTGGGTTTGAACCACCAAAGTTTCCGTTAGTCCAGCAGCTGTCAACCTGTGGGTCACAACCCCTTTTGGAGTCAAATTACCCTTTCACAGTGGTCACCTAAGACCATTAGAAAACACATATTTCCAATGGTCTTAGGAACCGAGACACCACCATTCCTCTATCTGTCTCCAGGCAGGTCCACCCACAAACAGATACGCCCACATCTGAGTACCCAGAGTGAAGACTGTTACCCATGCTACAACATGCTTCAAGAGAAAATTTTGTTTGCTTGTCATTAGAAATAAATATTTTATAAGGGTCATGGGGAGGAGACAAACCAGTCAGGGTGTAGTATAGCAATGATGAAACATACAAATTTCCTCTAGTTCTTTTTGTGTGTGTGTGTGGGCATCACTGCCCCCTGGTGGGAGTAGGATTTCCTCTAGTTCTTTAATGCTCTCTTCCCCCTCCCCCACTATCATGATCCCAATTCTACTTTACAAATCCGGCTAGACCAGAGGATATGTATGGTACAGATATGAACTGGAAACACAGGGAACCCAGGACGGATTATCCCTTCAGAACCAATGGTAAGAGGGGAAATAATGGAAGGGTGGAGGGAAGGTGGGGTAAAAAGGGGGAACCGATTACGAGGATCTACATATAACCCCCTCTCTGGGGGATGGACAACAGAAAAATGGGTTAAGGGAGATGTTGGACGGTGTAAGACATGACAAAATAATAATAATTTATAAATTATGAGGGAGGGGGGAGTGGGCAGAGAGGGAAAAAAATGAGCTGATACCAAGGACTCAAGTAGAAAGCAAATGTTTTGAGGAGGATGATGGCAACAAATGTACATATGTGCTTATTTGGATTGTGATAAGATTGTATGAGCCTCCAATAAAATGATTTTTAAAAATCCTTTGGCCCAAACAAATACATTAAATTATATCATTAAATGCAAAAAAAGAAATAAATATTTCACAATATATAATTACATATTGGTTTTGTGATTAATCACTATGCTTTAATTATGTTCAATTTGTAAAATGAAAATACATCCTGCAAAAAAAGAAAATACATCCTGCATATCAGATATTCCCACTATGATTCATAACAGTCGCAAAATTACAGTGATGAAGTAGCAACGAAAATAATTTTCTGGTTGGGGGTCACCACAACATGAGGAATTGTATGAAAGGGTCATGGCATTTGGAAAGTTGAGAACCACTGCTCTAGTAACTGAGTGCTTAACATTTGTGTCATTCAGAAACTCCCTGTGAATCCCATTGCCACCCAGGGACCAACTTCACAGTAGAACTGTGCTCTCCCGGATTTTCATGAGTCAGAATGGACTCCCTGGCAGCAACTTTCACCTCCAAGAGTACATCCACCAAGGGCATCACCAAGAGAGTAGAGAGGGGAGCAGACTGCAGCCCCTGACCTTGTCCAAGGGGTGACACCAATGACCCAAGGGTCCATGGGGGTAGCAGCAGACAGGTTTGTGGCTAGCAGAGCGGATCACTAAAGCATTTGTCATCCAAGGCAGTAACCCTCCCACCCCACCCCTTATCCCAGCCAGTCAATCAGGGTGTGGGCCAGGCGAGCCAGGATTTTAATGGTAATAAATATTCTATGCCTCTGGTAATAGCCGCGGAAACAAAGTATTCAGATAAGAGAATTCTCTGTATCTCTATCTTTGTAATTTCTCCGTATATCTAACTACAGAGAGAAAGAGAGAGAGAGAGGCCCTCCAATTTTAAGGACCAATTTTCTTTTGAAGTCGGAGGAGGGTGTTTGTAAACAAGCCCTGGTAGCACTGTGACAGTCAACGTGCAGAGGGAAGAGGGCCCCTGCCCCTCAGCATTGGTATCCTGCTGAACACAAAAGCACTTTGCTGTGAATGCCTCTTCCTGGAACTGCGAGGAGAGGGAGAAAAAGAAACAGAAAAACAACCCAGGGTATCCTAGGCAACTGGCTGTAGAAATTCTCGAATGCTAAACTAAAGGATTAGGGAATTATCTTGTATTTTGAACCCAGTTCTGACATCAAGAAAGCTCTTCTCAAGGCAGAGTCTAGGAGAAACCCAAAGGATCAGAGTTGTAAACTTGTATGTCAGAGGAGTTGAAGTCAGAAGACCAATTGTACTTACATATCAATGATAGGTGGGTCATGGTCTTAGGGGAGATGACTGAATATGTTTTCTGTAATTATTTTCAGTCTATAAAAAGACTGCTGATAAACCAAACTCACTGCATTGAGTTGATTCCTACAATTGGAACAGCACAGAGTAGAACCGCCCTTCAGGGTTTCTAAAACTGTAAAAAAAAAAAAAATGTTATGGTAGCAGATAGCCTCATCTTTCTCCCCTCAGGGCAGTTGGTAGGTGGGAACCACTGATCTTGTGGTTAACTAAGCAAAGCTTAACCCACTGCAACACCAAGTCTCTTATATTGCTTATAGCTGCTTATATTTAAGGCCTGCATTGTAATCTGGATTTGAAATTAGCATTAGTACCATTATGTTCGCTTTCCCCAAATATACTATTTAATTTGATTTTTCTTCTATTTTCCTGATGTTTCCAAAAGCAAACTCACCACTATCAGGTTGACTTCTATTCATAGTGATGACATTTTAGGACAGTGTAGAACTGCACTGGTGGGTTTACGAAATTGTAACTCTTTATGGAAATAGAAAGCTTCCTGTTCCTCTCTCACTATGTTTAAATGCACCTTGTTAGAGTTTTTTCCACCCTAAGGTCACAAAAATCTAATAATCTTTTTCCCTTCTATCATGTGAAAATCCTAGACTCTCTGTACAGTAAGACTATCACTTTACATCAATAACATCTGACCAATTTCAGGTACAATTTGTAATTTAATATAATCACTGCCCTTGAAGCACTAAATTATTAAATCCATACAGCCTTTATTAATACTATTTGACTAGCTCAGCAAATATTTGTTGAGCATCCACCTGAGATTTGGTATCACCTAGAAGTTGTCCCCTAGTATCAATTCTCCTCTCCCAGAATTTTCAGTGGGGTTTGCAGAAGTCTAGAATAACAGCTCTACTTCCCAGCATTCCTTGCAGTGTATGGCATTTGCCCGAGTTCACATTGGTTGTGGGGAAAACCAACATGTGTCACATTTGTGTCTTATCCTTCTCCTCCCTCTTGCCATCCTGCTACTTGGAACGTGACCATGGTGAAAAGGCACTTTGCATCATGAGGATGAGGGTATTAAAATAAGGTGGTGGGAGCCTGGACCTGACACAATGACTCTATCAGCTTCTGACCGCTGCTCTCCAGGATGCTGTGTGATCAATACACTTCCATCGGTATGAATCACTGTGATCTGTTGTTGCTGTTG
Source organism: Nesogale talazaci (assembly GCA_004026705.1). Classification (NCBI taxonomy): domain Eukaryota; kingdom Metazoa; phylum Chordata; class Mammalia; order Afrosoricida; family Tenrecidae; genus Nesogale; species Nesogale talazaci. The sequence continues at coordinate 77,504 of PVJH01007519.1, read as the reverse complement.
CTATGTGCCAGCGAGTCATCTCTGACCCATACTCTCTGCACAGAATACAAAACCCTGCCTCCATGCTCACCACTGTTCCTATGCTTGAGCTTACTGATGCACCCTCTGTGTCAGTCCATCCTGCTGAGGGTCTCCCTCTTTTTCACTGCTCCTCCGCTTTGTGAAGCATGATGTCTTTCTCCACAGACCGGTCTCTCCTGAAAACATGTCCAAAATATGAAAAACAAAGTCTTGCCATTCTTGGCCATTCTTCTTCCAAGACGGATTGCTTTGTCCTTTGAGCAGTCCTCGATACGCAATCTTCTTCTCCAGCATCATAGTGCAAATGCATCGATTCTTCTTCAGTCTTCTTTGTTCAATGTCCAACTTTCACATGCAGATGGGGCAGTGGAATATACCATGGCAGGGGTCAGGCACACCTCAGCCCTCAAAGTAGCACTCTTGCTTTTCAATAATCTAAAGAGGCCGTGTGCACCAGATGTCCCTAATGCAACTTGTATTTTGATCTCTTCACTGCTGTTTCCATGAAGGTTGTTTGTGGATCCAAAAAAGACAAAATCCTTGACAATTTCAACCATTTCTGTTTATCATGATGTGACATTTGGGTCCAGATGTGGAGACGTTGGTCTTCTTTACAGTGTAATTCATACAGAAGGATACAATCCTTAATCTTCTCCAGTAAATGCTTCAAGTCCTCCTCACTGTCAACAAGCAAGATCGTGTCATCTACATATCACAGGTGATTAATAAAATAAACCTTCTCCCAATATTGACACCACACTGTTCCTCATATAATCTAGCTTCTCTGATGATTTGCTCAGCATCCAGACTGAATAAATATGATGAGAGACTACAAGCCTGATGCACACTTTTCCTGCTTTTAAACCATGCAGTAGTCCCTGGTTCTGTTCTCCCAGCTGCCTTTTGATTCATGTACAAGTACTGCACAAACACAATGGAGTGTTCTGTAATTCTCTTTCTTCTCAAAGTTATCCATTATGTGTTATGGTTGATAGTATCAAATGACTTAGCATAGTTAATAAGGCATAAGTAAACATATTTCTGGTATTCTCTACTTTGAGCGCATATCCACCTGACACCAGCAATGATGTTCCACGTCGTTGCCCCAGGTCCTCTTCCTAATCTGCCCTGAACCCCTGTCGATGTACTGCTACTACTATTATTGAGTGAACATCAACAAAACTTTATTTACAGTCATATCCATTATGTTGTTATATAATTTGAGCATTCTGTTGGGTCACATTCTTTGGAATGGATATAAATATGGATTTCTTCCTGTTGGTTGGTTAAGTAGCTGTCTTCAAAACTTAGTGGCATAGACGAATGAATGCTTCCATTGCCTCATCATCTTGTTGAAAGATTCCAGTTGATAACCTATCAATTCCTGGAGCCTTGTATTTGGCTAATCCTTTCAGCACAGCTTGAACTTTTCCTTCAGAACCATTCTTCTTGCTCATATGCTCCTTCTTGAAATGGTGGGAGGTGGACTGCTTTTGGACCAGTGACTCTATGTATTCTTTCCATCTTCTTTTGATGCTTCCTGCAGCATTCAATATGTTGCTCATAGAATCATTTTTTTCAACTCAAAGCTTAATTTTATTTTGTTAGCCTTTTCAGTTTAAGATAGGCTGAGATGTTCCTTCTTTTTGGTTTTCTAACTCTGGGTGTTTACATTTTCTCAAGTTGTCCTATGAAATTTCCTATTCAGTTCTTTCACTTCACAATTTCTTCCATTTGTTTAGCTACTTTACAATGAACAATATCAGAGTCTTCTGATATATACTTTGATCTACTTTCCTTTCTATCTTTTAATGACCTTTTACTTTCTTCATGGATGTTGTTTTCGATGTTCTTCCACAACTCACCAGCTATGCTGTATTAGCACTCAATACATTAAATCTGTTCTTGAGATGTTCTTAAAATTCAAATAGAATCAACTCAATGTCTTATTTTGACTCTTGTGAACTTGTTTTAATCTTCAGCTTTAACCTGAGCTACATTTGAGTCATTATGGTCTGCTCCACAGTCAGCCCCTGGCCTGATTTTAGCTACGATATTGAACTTCTTGTGGTGGTCATGAGCTTATGTTAATTTAATGATTGAGATTGAGGGGTGGAGTCTAGCCTGTTAATCTGGACATAGCCATTGAGTAGCCAATGAGGCGTCTGTGTGGGCATGGCTTTCTCCTGAGACTTCTGGGAACTATCGCAATATTTCCCTTGTGGAGATGATAGCTACCTCCCCAGTTGTTGGGAGTTAGTCTCAGAGACGATGAACTATGGACAAGACAAGATGGCAGCAGCCCAGGAGCTGAAGGAGCCAGAGGAGAACCCACACTGCTTTTCCCTGATGGAGCCAGACCTCTGAAGCTGGAGAGGCCATGTGAAGACCCCTGCCAGTGATGAGTTGCTTCTGCCACCAGTGGATGCTGTTGATGGACCCTGAGCTCTGGAAGTGAGGAGTCCTGGGGAGGCCCCTGCCAGGGTCAAGATTTTGCACCCACTGGCCTGTGAATTCAAGAGTTGGAAGGAGATGTTATAAACTGGTATTGGCATATGGGCTAATATCAGACTTATGACTTTGAGCTGGACTGGGTTGGGATGCTTTCTTAATGTCCTATTCCTCTTGTATATAAACCATACCCTTATATCCATGTGCGTGTCTATGAGTTTGTTCCTCTAGTCTACCTGGGCTAACACACTTCTCTATCTTCTTGTCCCATGGATGAGATCAATTTGGTTTCTATGTATGGAGAAATTCATGTGTAGAGAAGTTACCTTTTGTGTTGTTGACAAAAGGTACTTGGTATGAACAAGAAATTGGTCTTGCAAAATTCTACCATGTGATCTTCAGCTTCACTTCTATCACCAAGTATATTTCCCAACTACGGTTCCATCTTATTTTGCTTTTCAACTTTCCTATTCTAATAGCCAGTAATTATCAATGCTTCTTGGTTGCATATTTGATCAATTTAACATTGAAGTCATTGGTAGAATTCTTTAAATTCTTCATCACTAGCTTTTGTGGTTGTTGCATAAAGCTGAGTAATTGTTGTATTGATTGGATATCCTCAAAGGTGGACAGATATAATCCTATCACACACAGCCTTGTCCTACAAGATTGATCTGCAGTGTCCTTTTGGACAATGAATGCAACATCATTCCTCCTGATGATGTTGTTCCCAGCATAGTAAATCATATGAATACCTGATTCAAACATGACCAGTCCTACTACATTTCAGCTCACTAATGCCTAGGATATCTATCTTTCTGTGGTACATTTCATTTTTGACAGCTTCACATTTTCCCAGATTTATTCTTTGCACATTCCAAGTTCTGATCATTAGCAGATTTTTGTAGTTGTTTCTTCTTGCCTTGAGTGATGTCTCATCAACAAATGAAGATCCCAAAGTCTCCACTCCCACAGGTTTTACTCCACTCACATCACTATGGCCAACTCCACTATGAGAAATCAGCTCCCCCTTAGGCACATTTTGAGTGCCCTCTGACCCAAGAGGCACACCCCCTGCCAGCATCTCTGACAACGTGTTCTGCTTCCATGCATTAAGACTTCAGGATCTGACAGTATTTTGAAGCTACGCATAAGGTTTTAATGGACTTCTTCTTTCAAAGTGGGAAGCTGAGTCCTTCTTAGATGTCTGTTCTAGATCTGGAAGCTCTGCTGAAACCTGTCCGGCAAGTCATTGTGTTGGTATTTGAAATCCCGGTGACATAGTTCCCAGCAAAACACAAGCCACCACAGTAAGATAAACCGACAGACAAGTGGTGGCAGTGTCATTTAGAGTCTCTAAATACTACCACTAATACACAGAGATTGTGCTATGTGCTGGAAACACAAACTGAACAATACAATTCTCGTCTACTTGGGGAGATGAATACTTGAAAAAATAATGCAAACTATCACCATTCTATCCTGGAACTGAAGCCACTCCCAGAGGTTCCCTTTCAGCCAAACTGTCTATAACATAAACCACAGACCTGATGTTAGGCTGTTTCTGGGTGCTTGACCTGCTGAGTCCAAAAATGGCACCAGCTTTCCTCTATCAGCCCTAGTTATTGAAATTCAGAATATATGGCACATGCCACTCCTCACTTGCTCGCTGTTCAAAGCCAGGCGATTTTAATGTAATGTCCAAATTCATAGATTTTAAGCATTTTGGAAAAAGAAAAAGTATACTGCATGAAAATCTACTTCTTTCACACCATACATTCTTCTTCATCACTCTGGGTATTTTTTTTTCCACTTTGAGCATTTTATACTAAAAACACAGATACAAAATCTCCAGTCACTTGACCCAGAAGAAACTACTTTTGTAAGACTTCCGAGAGTGTCTTCAGGCAGGGCAATCCCACAGAAGATTCCGATCGCCGTCTGCCATCGTGTGTGCATCCCACCTTCCCTGGTACCTGCTGCCGTTCAGTGACATCTTTCGCCTTGCTCTGCACTTAAGTCACCGAGATTCTCTGGAAAGCAATCTAAGTGATGGTACAGATAATGGACGTTAACACTCGCCTGTTTGTTTCAACAAACAAGCCTGCTGAAAGAAAAGAGCTTATCCTCGACTAATGGTGTGTAATTATCTGCCTTCTTGTTGCCAAGAGGAATAAGGGGCAACCAGGCACATGATTCAATTGCATTCACTGATACTCTGAAATGGGAAGCATTTCTAAGTTGTCTAATCTTTGGACCATCAACAATCCAAGCTTTCGGTTTTTTCATGGTAAGTCCAGGTAGTTTATGTATTTCATGCATGAACCCTCTTTATTCATCTTTATGTGTAGTGGTGGCAGTATGACTGTATCTCGTATTACCAAAGATTCATTGATTACATTTTTTCCTCCATTCACAACATATCATCTTTGAACCCATCTTTTCTTGCCCAATTTTCATGTCTGACTGTACATCCCAAAGGTATAAAAAGCAAGGATATTTTGTGTAGCCACTTTGCTGACCAAGAAGAAAATTAGCCATCTTCCAGTCTCTGTAAAGAACCCACTGATGTTCTTGGTTATTTGTCTTTTTTAAAAAACAGTTTTATTAGCACTTCATCCGCATGTCATACAATTCAATATTTCAATCATATCAAGAAGAGTTGTACAACTGTCACTATATTCAATTCTTGAATATTTTATTCTTTCTTGTACTCAAAGTTATTTGTGTAGTTATTTTTTCTAATTATGGAAAAACTATACATAACAAAATATTCCACAATTCCTACTTGTATAATTCAGCACCACTGATTTTACTCTTCATGTTTTACAAACATCATTGATATTCTTTTCCAAATTATTCCATCACCACTGACATAAATTCAATGTACCCTAAGTCACAACTCTTTCCCCTTGGTCCCTGGTAACCATTGGTCAAGTTTTGTTTTGTTCTGCTTGTAGGTTTCTTGACATCATATTCATCATATCATACATTTCCATGGTTAAATCGCTTTTAAAATGAGTTGCATACGCATCATCACAATCAGTTCTAGTGCTCCATTAACTCCATTTATCTTTTCTAAGACTAAATAAATGGTCTTGTACTATTCTTTCATCCTACTCGAGTGACCTACTGAAATAAAAACACCTTTATTGCCCTTGTTTGAAAGAACACTTTTTTGGGGATTGGGGGGGGGGGGCATCACTGCTCTCCGGTGGTGGGAGTAGGAGGCCCAGCCCCACTGCTGGAATTGAACCTCTGTCCCAGTGGGCCGCAGTCCCACGCACAACCACTACGCCACCGGGGATCAGCCTGAGAGAACACTTTTCAAAACACATTTCAAACTGTCAATGAAGAGATGCCACTCACTTGAGTTATAGTCTGAAAGACCTATTTTCTTGTTTTGCTTTGTTTTTGGCATCACTGCTGTCTGGTAGTCGAGCAGCCTTGCTGCTGCTGCATTTGAACCGCCAAGCCAGTGGGCTGCAGTCCCGCACTCAACCACTATGCCACCGGGGCTCAGCCCATACTATCTTTAGAAGATTTCCAATGTCATCTCAGAACACTAAGTTGTTGTCTTAGATGAAGAATGGCAATGAATTCTTTGGTCTCCTTTAATTGTATTTGTTCTAAGCTGAAGTACACTTTTATCCCCTTTAGAAAGCAATTCTCCTTGGAAATGTCCTTGGGAAGATTTAAGTCCTTGATAATTAAGTCTTTGAATGAAGTGCTGCTCAGTTCATTCTGGTAAAAAGGTTCACTATATGAGGTTACTTAGAAACCAGTCATTCCCCCAATTTCTTTACTTTGGGTGACCTCAGCCGTACAAGGCTCCTCCTCTGAGACCTGTGGTCGTCCATGGAAATGTGGAATGGGTACAAGATCTGAGTGAGAGACGGTGTGCATTGTAGGAAAGGAAGTAGATAAATAGTTGTCAAACAAAGTCACATTTAACATACCCACACACAATGTGGGTAATTTAGATACATAAACTTCCTGTTCGAATATGAAAGCTTATTATGAGATCCCAATTCTGTAAAGGAGATTTTTTTTAAAGAGCAGACTAAAATTTTATAAACTCAACCATATCTAAGAAACTAGAGCAGATGCAATCTATCTAATGCAATCTTCTGAGTCAGCAACTCACAAACCCCCAAAAAAGTCCCCCACTCTAAGACACCAAGAAAGAATTTTTTTTCTCATTGGGCTATGAAATGTGCTCCTTAGAGGAGTCAACCATATGAGAGCACAAGAACAACATTTTCCTGAAAGCAAAGGTGAGAAGACAAAGAGGATCATGAATATTGGACAAAGAGCATCGGGAAGGCAGGGCGGAAATGGGGAGAGAGGTAAAGCATCGCAGGTGATGATAGCAGCCAACGTCATTGAACAATCTGGGGTGTGAACTGTCGACTGGGAAACTTCTCTGCAGCGTAGACTTTTACCAGAAACAGTGAATGTTAAACAAATAATCATAGAGTTGACTTGCTTAAAAGGCACTGTTGAGTGTCTGTTATGGGCCAGGCACTCGCATCCAGTGAGAATGGAATAAGTTTATCACAGGCTGGAGATCAGGCAAGGCCCTACTGGAATGTGACTGGATGCAGATGGGACGTGCAATGGTTCCAGAGGACACCAGGCCAAGGTGAGAGACCAAAAGCCCCTTTTTATGCCATGCTGGCTGAAGATGGGACAAGAAGAGGCTGTCAAGGTGGCTTAGGATAGCTGTGAAGACCTCAGATACTGTGTAGAGTCTCCATCCTAGGGGCCAAGCTAGTCTCATCCAGGAACTTAAGGGTCAGTGGGAGGCAGAAAATATCTAGAAGGTCAAACCCATCCAACCAGGGCACAGTAGTGCAGGTCAGAGCAAAGGCAGAGCCAAAACAGACAATGGGACTTCAGAAGAAGTGACTCTAAGATTCCTCAAAATTGTATCCATGCTAACAGAAACAAGCGTGCCGGTAAACCCAGTTCATAGCTCAAAGCTTTGCAATGAGCTCACGGTCATGTCCCATGGAAACAGGGCCCTTCCCCCCATGATTTTCCAGTTGTCGTTGTGTGCACCCCTAAGGACACCAAACCCCACTGGGGGTCCTGGGCAGAGATAATGTCCCTGACCACAAGTCTACTTTTGTCTAGGCATTGATGGACACAAGCCTGTCCTGAGTTTTAGGTTCCAACCAACCTCACTGAGCTGCCCAGCAGGAAGATCACTCAGAACGTTATCAACAGGAATCTGTACTTCCCAGGGAACGGGACTTGGGCTGGGCAAAATGTCCGATTTCCTTAATTAACTAACCATCGGCCATGAGATTGCCATTGATCGCATGTGTTGAACTGGGCTGTGCTCCATAGGTATTTCAGGGCTGTGCACAACATCTGAAAGCAGATGGCCCAGCCTCTCTTCTGGGGCGCCACTGAATAAGTTTGAACTTCCAACCTTTCTGTTAGTAGACAAGCACTTAACCATTGGCAGTGCTACCGAGGAACTCACTTGTTTTTTAGGGGTGCTATCCCAAAATACCCCAAACTGAGCCCCCTAAACAAGAGTCACATCTTCTCTGATAGTTCTAGAAACCAGAAGAATAGCAGTTCAGAGCAGGGGCAGGGCCAGTAGACCCAAATCAAGATGCCAGCAGGACCACCCTCCTCCTGAAGACTGTTGGCAGGAACTGCTCCTCGTCTCCTCTAGCTTCTGGTCACAGCAGAAGAACTGTGATCTTTGTCTCCAGGTGACTGTCACCTCTGTCTGTCTCCAGTCCTTCTTCTCTTTTTATAAAGACAGCAGCCTGGTTGGATCCGGACCCAGCCTACACCACTGTGACTGCTTGGTTAACTTATTGGCTGTTTAAATGATATGAACTTACTATTGTGGTGTACAGACAAGTTATTCACTGATTGTGACCCCTCCACACATAGCACTTTTGTCTATCCGAGCTGGGACAAAGAAGATGCTCCCGTAATAGTGTTTTAAATGTGATGAGTAGATAGGGAGCTCCCCTCAATGTCTACTTGTAATTGTTATATTTCTCGGGTGGGAAATGCCTCAGTTCTTCTCTTCGCATGAGAAAGAATTCATGCTGAAGCCTGGTTTGTGATCCACGGGTGTTTTGTTTTTTAAAATAAAGGATAGAAGTTTTAGGCCTTACAGTTAACTAAACACAGGACTGCACCCCCACACGCGGCCACCTGAGGCCCAGAAAGAAAGAGTCATCTCTACACCTCTGAGCAGATGGCGAGGCGCAGCTGGAGAAAGAGGGCAGTGGTCTGCAGGTTCCAACTCTTCAGGGCTTCAGCTGGGAGGTGTGGTCGATGGTACTGGTTGACCCCATTGGCTGAATTAAAGTCAACCTGGCTTGAGGGTCTGAATTGGCGCATGCCCTTTAGCCTTTATCAGCTTTCAACTTCCTGTAGAGGGCCCCTAGGCATGGAGAGAAATAACCCCTTATCTGGCTACCTAACGTAACGCTCTCATAGATCTTCCTGATATGCAGTCAATTTAGATTTACAGCAACCCTGCAGGAGAGAGTGGCACTGCCCCTTTGGCTTCTTCACCTAATATTGACATGGTGCCTGGTTTTCCATCCTGCTACAGTCTTCAGCATGGTCAAGTCCATCATTTTGGCTATTGTGCCAGTTCACTGTAGCAGTTGGATCATTTTATGTCAACTAGACACTTTTACCTGAGTTTATAACTCTGATGACTTGCAGTGACTGGAATGAGCCAGGGTTACATAGTCCGAACAGTAGCTGCTGACAGCCAGCCTCAAGCACACTTGCAAATGATCATCAGTCTTGTTGGAATGGTACTTGGACTTCGTGATCTTTATGTGGGAAAAGTCTGACTCACGTCCATAAGTAGAGCTGAATAATGCAGTCAAGGAGGTAGCACATTTTCTCATGTTTGGGTTCTTTCCCTCAGTGAGTAAGTTCCAGAACTGTTCGTGTGCTCTGGACTTCAGCTGAATGTCGGCTTATAGTGTAAAAATCTCCCATTCCGTATGAAAGTGATACATTTTTGTCTTCTTAGTTGGTCCAGCTCCCCCACTCATTTTAATCCCCTTTCTTACTTTTAAGAGGAAAAACCCCGAGATCTAAAAATTGGCGGTAACTTAGCTTGTCAGTTTTGCTCCCTTAGCGTAGTTGTTTGTACATGCGTTTGACACCTAAGATGGCATCTGATTGGCTGTGCTGTATATCAATTAAGTGATGGGATTGATGACAGGCTGACATCTATTTTTTTAAATACCACACGATCTACCCACACTACATTTGTGACCTATGTATTGAGCACCCCTGGCTTAGGGACTAGCCTTGCTCTTAAGAGTTTGAGTTGACCTGGCCTGGGATGCCTTCTTGATAGAGAGTTTTTTCTTACACATACATGATGGTCGCTGGATTTGTTTCTCTGGACAACCTGGCCTTGCACAGTCTCTCTCATCCTCATTGGCCCCCTGAGTCTCCAAACATAGCAATTGATCTTTTCTTTACTTTTTTTGGGGGGGCATCACTGCCCTCTGGTGGTTGTGGGAGCTACCCAGCCTTGCTCCTGGAGAGCTGCTGCTGGATTTGGACCACCAAGCCAGTGGGCCGCAGTTCTGCACTCAACCACTATGCCACTGGGGATCAGTCCTCTTTTCTTTTTTTTAAAAAAATCATTTCATTGGGGGCTCGTACAACTCTTATCACAACACATGCATAATACATACATTGTGTCTAGCACACTTGTACATTTGTTGCTGTCATCATTCTCAACGGTTGCTTTCAATTTAAGTCCTTGGCATTGATTGGCTCCTCATTTTCCCCCTCCTTCCCCACTCCCTCATGAACCCTTGATAATTTATAAGTCATTATTATTTTGTCAAATCTTACACTGTCTGAGGTCTCCCTTGACCCATTTTTCTGTTGTCCATACCCTAGGGAGAGGGTTATATGTAGATCCTTGTAATTGGCTCCCCAACCTCCCACAATTGATCCTTCCCTATGGTGTGCCCAAAACAATTAGGCTGGACTGTATTCTGACGTGATCCATGATGTTTTCATTGACCAATTTTCAGGCGAAGATCACCACATCTTTCTTCCTAGTCTTAGTCTGGAAATTCTGCTGAACCCTGTTTGCCAGGCTGTTGTTTGAAACAGGCCTAACAGGCAGCATCACAGCAACACTCAAGCCACCACAGCAGCACAGAAATGGACCAGTGAGCAGGTGCTTGAAAATAAAGCTGGAAAGGATGCCTAGAAAGCCAAAGCACGGGAAAGAAACAGAACCTCCCTCTTTCAGCCATCAAGTAGCTTCTGACTCATCGAAAGCCTGGAGCACTGGGTAGAACTGCTCCGGAAGCTTTCGGAGGCTGCAAATCTTTCTGAGGACAGACAGCTTTATCTTTCTCCCGCTTGCTCCATTGGCTGGTGATTTCAAACTGCTGGCCTTGCATCATGGAGCACACAAAGCTACCAGGGTTCCCGGAGTGTGTGTGTGTGTGTGTGGGGGGGGGGGGGTATAGCAAGAAAGACAGAGGCAGAGACACCATAGACAAATGCTCAGAAAAGACCTTGTCTAGAAGGGACATTTGAATGGAAGCCAAGGGACCTGAGGGTAGAATCCTGCATATATCTGGACAGAGAACATTTCAGGCAGAGGCTTTGAGAGAAGAATGAGCCTGAGGGGTATTCTTGGTTTGGGAAGAGTTCAGAGTCCTAGCGAGGGGTTACAGGTAGAGCAGCAGATGGGACCAGAGCTATAAAGGGTGGACTATTAGGTCATGGAGGGTCTTGTAGCCATTGCTCTGGTCTCCGGAGTATTACCAGGTTCCAGGTGTGAATCATGTCATTATGCTATGGGCCGCAGAGGGGCAGAGAGATGCTCGGTTACAAAGAAATTTTAGCATTCCTTTTATTTGTTAGAAAGCAAACTGGGACCTTACAATTAGAATTTAAAAATAAATCTATCTGGTTGACTAATGTACTTTCTTTTTGCCTCAAAATAATCTTTTAAAAAACAACAGTATCGATAGCTTTAGCATCTTGAGACTTCTCAGCCAGCTCTTCCAAGCTGCCGAGCCCTTTTGTGAGCGGGTTAACAGGAAACATGGTCTGCCTAAACAGAAGAAAAGGAAATGATCGTTTCCCTGCTTGTCCTCCACATTGTTTACGTAAAAATACTCAGCCCTCTTAGATGTTTGGACTTCTGGTGTCCTCCTCCTTTGAGTCCGGAAACCCTGAGGGTTAACTTCTATGCTTTTGTTTCAAAGTAAGCCTTGAGAAGCAGCATATGCAAAAGAAGCTCTCACTAAAAGAGAATAGGACAAGAAAGAGAATCTGCACTTTTAATTTTTTATTTCCCAGGTTCCCTTACTCAAAATTCTGCCCTATTTCCTTAAGTTTCTGATGATTTCTATGTCTTTCCTCTGGATTGCTTTTTCCATTGGCCTTCCATGGACCCAGTGCAATTTTAGGTTATGAGAGAATTATACCCACATCAAATTCACAATAAATAAAATATAGTACTTTCATCAAAAGCATACATCAGTATTGATTATAATTACAACCGGTGGCGTTCTGCCCCATCTTCCTGAGGGTGAAAACGCCTTGCTGTTTTGAACTCTTCAGCATCAGAGATTTCCCTGTTCTCTCTTTCTTTTTTCCACTCATTTATTGACGTCACAGGACTTGTGGGCATTTATTTTGCACTTAAGGTTATAGTGCAATATGAATTAATTTATTTTGTTGTTTAGATTGTTCCAGCTTTTCCCATTGTGGTCTGCCTTTGGTAGAAAGAAAAACAACCCCAGAGAGAGAGGGAGGGTCTCCTCTTTGCTGGAAGAAGTATAGCCAGTAATGCTCCTTAGGGGTGGGGGTGGTGAGACTCACGTCACCCACTTTGGGCACGTTATCAGGAGGCAGCAGTTCCTGGAGAGGGACATCATGTTTGGAAAAGTCAAACTCACTGCCATCAAGTCGATGCTGAGTCATAGTGATCCTGTAGGACAGGTTAGAACTGCCCCTGTGAGTTTCCAGACTGTTACTCTTTACAGGAGAGAGTCCCATCTATTTCCCTCAGAAATTTTCCTGATCACTTTGCACTTAGTGCCCAACATGGAACCATCACACCATCGGTGCTTCTTAGAAAATGAAACGGTGTGCAACAGTTTTATTTAATCTCTCCGAGTCCCAATTTCTTAATCTGTAAAGTAGGGACAACTGTCTAATTTGCCAGATTGGTATGAGAATTAAGTGCTAACATTAAATAACGCATGGACATCATGTATGCTCATTGTTGCTAATTTAGTAAACACTTTTTATAGTCCCTCAATCCAGCACCCAGTGACCACTACACATCTCAGCTCTTCCTTAAACAATTGGTTCTTCTACCATTATATCATTAGCATTTTCCCTATGCTTTTCAAGACCACATAAACAAATTGCTTTTATTTTTACAGTACTAGCCCATCATTTAATCATTGCCATATCTGTAAACATATTTTCAATATTATAAAGGACGCAATAATGAACACCTCCTTGTGGATAAATACATCTTCATTCCCCATTTTTAAACCTGTGTTTAGTATAGGCTGAAAAGCAGACGTACTAGGTCAATACGTTTTTGCCATCTTCAGGTGCCATTGGTCGGTTTTGACCCCTGGCGACCCTAGGTACAACAGAACGAAACAGTCTGGCCCTGCGCCCTCCTAACAATCATTCTTAGGGTTGAGCCCACTGTCACAGGCATGCTGTCCATCCGTCTCCTTGAGGGCCTTCTTCTCGCTGCCCCTCCACTTGACCCAGCACCATGCCCTTCTCCAGGGACTGCCTCTCCTGAAAACATGTCCAAAGTACGTAGGATTAAATCTCATCATCCTTGCATCTAAAAGGCACTCTGCTGTCCTTCCAACACATATTTGTTTGTTCTTTTGGCAGTCCATAGTACTTCCAACAGTCTTCGCCAGCACCACGATTCAAAGGCAAGGCCAAACGCTACCCAGCATGGTAGACAAGTTATCAAACTTTCCCAGAAATTTGCCAAACAGAAAGTTGGGTAGGTTCAAACCACCCACGACTCCAGCGCAGAAAGAGCAGCGGATCCAGCTCCTTGAAGATCACAGCCACGAAGACTGCATGCTCTGCTCTGTGGTGTCTCTAAATCGACTTGACAGTGCCTCACAATAGTTGCAGGGACACCCACTTCAAAGGCATCACACCTGGATGTCCAGGTTCTCCTTGAGAACTCTTTCTGCGTTAGTAGATTAAATGCAGTATTTCATTGTTACAGTGTCACCTGCGCATGCTCTTTTTAAATATTGCTGTAAACACATATAGCACACAATTTGCCAAGTTAACATTTTCCATATGTACAATTAGGAACATCATTGGCATTAATCATGTGCAAGCACACCAGTAATATCCAATACCAGATTTTCCATCACCATAAACAGAAACTGGAGACTTCTGGGTCTGCCTTCATCCTGCCCTCCCAAACACAGTGAGTTTTGGGGTCTATACATTTAACCCTTCTATCTATGTCATGGGATGGGATGGGATGACTGACTTATTTCACTCAGTATGATGTTTTCAAGGCTCATTCATTCGGTATCAGGTACCAGTACTTCATTTCTTTTGAGGGTCAAATCAACAGCCTGCTGATTGTTTATTTATCTAAAATTTTACATAATGTAAACAACATGACAACAAAACCACCCGACCTAAGCCCTCTGCCATTGACCGACTCCAGCAACCCTGTAGGACAGAGTAGAACTGGCCCTGTGGGTGCCTGAGACTGTAACTCTTCTCAGGATACAAGACCTGGCCTGTCCTTCTCCCATGGAGGAGCTGGTGGTTTTGAACTGCTGACCGTGCTGTTAGCAGCTGTGTTAGTCAGGGTAGACTAGAGAAACAAACTCTAGACATACATATGGATATAAGGAAAAATTTTATGTATAAGAGGAAAGCATCCCAGCCTAGTCCAGTTCAAAGTCATAAGGCCAATATTAACCCAAATGCCCGATATCAGTCTATAAAGTCTCCTTCCAACTCACGAAGTCACAGGCCAGTGGGTGCCAATTCTTCTGAATATGGTAGACCATTGACAGGAGGCCATCATGGCATCCAAGGATGAATAGAAAACCGGCTGCTTAAATTGGATGCAGGAAAACTGAGGTAGCTATCACAAAAGCATGGTTGATGGCAGGTCAATACATCACAGTTGCAGGAATGGGACTGTGATTGGGATACAGAAGAGCTTACAAGATTGATTCAGGGGCTACCTTGCCTGACCGAGCAATCAGGATTTATCTGATTATTTGAACTCATTCTTTATGTGTACTATTCACATTGCCAGTTCAATGCTTAGAAACAATTTGGTAGAGGGCTGAATTAATGTGGAGACTCAAAACTGGATTTTGGACTTTCACTGTAGTCGAAGCTCCATGACAGTAACGAGTTGTCATCGGAACCCTGGTGGCTTTGTGTGGGTTCAGTGTTGGCTGGAACTGAAAGATCTGCATTTTGAACCCACCCGAAGTTTTGAGCCCAAAGATGAGGCTTTCTGTGCCCATAAAGATGTGCAGTCACAGAAACAGACAGGAGCAGTTGTATTCTAACTTTCTAGGCCACTCTGAGTGACACATGAGAGTGGCTTTTCTTCTGGAGGTGCCACCGAAGTTGACTCAGACTCATCCTGATCGCTGTGACAGAGTGGAACTTCCCCAGTGAGAGCTCTCGGCTGTCCTCTTTCTTTGAAAGGGCAGGTTTCAGCGCCCCCCCCCGCCCCCCCACCATGTGTAGGTTCAAAACTCACACTCACCATCATCCAGTCAATTCCAACTCACAGTGGTGGTTTCCAACTAATGACCTTGAAGGTAGCGGCCCTCTGGTAACCACTGTGCCCCCAGGGAACCATCTAGAGCTAAAATTGTACACTGTAAGGTTATTTATTCATTTTCCCTCCTTTGCTCTTTGCCTTCTGCTAGGTTTCCTTATTGGCAAAACACTGCTCTAAAAGGAAGGGGGGAGGGTAAATCTGGAAGCATTTTGATCCCTAAAGATCTTTAAAAGACAAACAAAACTCCTGTTTCTAAAAAAGTTAAATCCATAAATTTAAGTTATAATTAGATTCCAAAAGTTCTTGGAGAGATTTCATGATCTTTTTGGTGACACTTTTTTTTTTTTGAAGCTTCAGTTCTCTACAGCAGCTGCGGCAGCACATTGAGGGACCTACACGATTTCATTAAGCAAGGAGCTTGTGGGCCGCCCTCCCAGGGAAGGAACGCCGGTTCCGTTCGCTGCGGATGGGTCTCAGTGGATGGCTTCGCTGATAAAGCAACGTTCCTTTAGCACTGGGTTCTGCACCAACGGCCCAGCACTGGAGCAACCCCAGCCCAGCCGGTCAGGGGAAGTGTTGGCAGGACGCAGCCAGCGGACTGTCCAGACGTCCCCGCTCATTAAGACACTTTCTAATCTGGGCTTCGGGGAGCCAGGGGGTACACTGGGTCCTCTCCCCAGACTTTCAACCTGCAAAGGGCGTTCTCTTGGCGCGTCCTTCCTGGCTCTCTCCTCTCCGGGCACCTCCAGGTCTAGAAGCACTGTCCCCAGCACCCTCCTGGGGGCCGCTCCCCAAGCCCCGCGCCCCGGGGTTGAATCTCGGCATCCGTGCGTGCGTCCCGGGGCGCCCCAGTCCAGCAAACAGGGCTGGTTCCCCAAGGATTCCGAGGCCGCCCCCAAGCCCCGCCGACGCCCCTGTTTTAGAGAGATGCAAGGGAGAGCCACTGAGAAAACCGCTTGCGCAGGAACCAGTACCCCCGGGGAGGTCGAGCCGGGGGTCCTACCCCTCACGCAACCCCAAAGGGACACTGTCCGACGGAACGCCCGCGCCCCCTCCCAGGGCTTCCCGTGCCACGCTTCCTGTTGTCCCCTGCCCGAACTTCTTCACTCCCCCACCCCGGCCCTCCCGGGTTTCCCGTGTCCCCTCCCTACTCCTGCCCCGGCTTCCCGAGGCGCCTCTCGCGTCCCCGCCCATGGCGCCCCCTTCTCCAGGCTGTCCCTCCCCAAAGCCTGGCTTTCCCTGTCCCCTAGTGGAGCTTCTCCGGTCCCCTCCCCGCCCCCTCCTGGGGCTCCGGAGTCCCCTCCCCGCCCGCGTGGTAAACCTGGAGCGCAGCGCGCCGGTAGGTGCGCGCCCAAGTCCCAGCCAGAAAGGCGCGGTCACAGGCGCTGGCGCCACCTGAGGAGCGCGGGCTCCCGGCCACCATGAGACCCGAGGCGGCGGCGGGACCCCAGGAGGCGCGCGGGCGCGGCTGTCACTGTCCGGTGGACGGTCGGGAAAGGCCACCTCCGCCGCACGGGCCCGAGAGGTGAGGGCGACCCCAGGACCCCTTTTGGAGAGGCGCGCGGCAGTGGTGCAGTGAGAGCGAGCCGGATGCTCCGGGTGCCACTGAGCCCCTAAGCCGGGCTGAGTCCCCACCTGGAGCAGGACGCCCAGCCAGGTCCTTCGCGGGCGCGGCAGGTACCTGGCGGAGAAATGGGCCAGCACTTGGCTTTGCAGAAGATCTGGGGAAGCAAGTCTGGCAAAGGGGTCCCCATGTGCACTACCACCAAAAAGGTCTTGTACCTGTTTGGAGAACTTGGCGTTCTCTGTCCGGGAGTACCGACCCTTTTTTTAGGTCGTAAAGTTGAAGGTTTTCTTTTCTTTTCTTTTCTTTTCTTTTTTTTAAATCATTTTATTGGGGGCTCATATAGTAAAGTTGAAGATTTTTTTAAGTTGAAGATTTAACTGTTCTCCATTTTGTGATTTGATGTCATCCTCCATGTTTGCCAATTTTTCACGTAACTAGCCATTTAATAGAGGAACTCTGGTTATGCGTTGAAGCCATCCAAATGGTTGGCAGTTGGAAACCACCAGCTACACTGCGGACAGAGGCTAGGAGATCTACTCCATAAACAGTTACAGGCCTGGAAACCCACAGGGGTCGCTATGAGTCAGTACTGACTAGACAGTAGTGAGCTTGCGTGGGTTTTTTTGTGTGTGGGGGGGGATTGGAAAGGGGTTGAAGGAAATCAAATTAGACAGGGAGATGGGGAGTTGGCAAGGACAGGTTAGACCTTCTGAAGGGGCTGGGTAGGTTAGGCCATGGGGGGAGGGGGGGCCGGGAAAGAAATAGTTCCTCTCTTTTACAAGAATCTTGATTCTTGTAGAATCAAGATCTTTCACGATTCCAAGGGGTGCAACGAGATCAGCACTGGATTCATAGCAGAGCTGCCCCCACGGCCAGCCACGTGGACAGTCCTGGCTTGCACAGGGAGAAGAATACCTCCAGTAATGTGTTTGTCCTCTGGAGGCTCTCGGATTGGGGAATTACTCTCAAAGCCAAGAGAAGGCAGATAATGTGAAATGTGCCCAGGAGAGAAACCCCACAAACGGGAAAAAAAAACACACACACACACAAGCACGAAGGCCTATGTAGAGGGTTCTCAGGGACTTCTGGCCAATGGCAGAAATGATCAAAATGATAGTTCCTACGAATATCAGTTTAAAGAGACACAGCAGGAAGTTCCCAGCTGTCTGCCACTCTCCGCTTCTCCCCCACTCTCCTGGTCCTTGCCTCTGCAGCTCTGCACCCTGGAGACCCTGGAGCTGCACGTCAGAAGATACTGCACTGATGAGACCAGGAAGACAGGTAAGGTTAAGGTTAGGCGTTGTAGGTATCAACCAGTCCAGCCAGAAAGTGGTACAATCTTTAAAGTCAACGGACTGTGAAAAGGCTTCCTCCACCTACTTGGTCATCCGGTCCAGGAATGCCTGGGGTTTGGGAGTAGAAGCCTGGGTGATGGAGGTGTTAATCACATCTGAGTCACATAGACACTGTGTTCCTGCTGACTTATTCCTCTTTAGAAAGAAACAAGCTGTTGCAACGTGAAAATACAAAAGCTTTCCTGCATGTTGGGTTTTCTTTAGCACATCTGTTGGTAGATGAGCAGAGAGAAGGTTGTGGCAGCCTTTCCCCCTGTTGAGAAGAGCTAAGTGCACCATTAGTGCTGGCCTGGTGTCCCAAGACAAATAAGGCAGAGACCTGTCTCAGGTGCCCAGAAGGTGCAAGTTAAAAGCCCTACCAGTCGTCTGGCCCTTCCTGAAGCACTCTCGGCCACTGTCCGAAAGCACTTCTGGGAAAACTCATGTTTTCTGAGCAAATATACTCAAGGCCAGGACTTTGTGGGGGAAGATTAATTGTCCTCATGATTCTTTTGTTAGTCTGCACTGGTAACGCAGTTGCTTTATATTGAAGCTGTGACTTGCTTTCATGGAATTTACCTTCCCTTGGTTAATACAGTTTTAAAAATAAATGTATAACTTTCCCAACACAGAGATAGTTACCTGGGTAAAAACCATGAATTTCAATTTTATAACACCTGTTGCATATGGTTTAATATGTTAAGGAAATTCTGGTGCAGGGAAGCAGACCTTTGCCTTATTTTTGATATTTTGGCTACCATATCAAATTAATGTGTCCATTGAGAATTTTAATTATGTTGGTATTATGTATGTTAAGTAAAGAAGTCAATAAAATATTTGTCTAATGAACAGAGTTTTTTTTTAAAGCTTTACCTATTCTACATGCAATATCTGGGTAACATCAACCAGTTGCTTCTTTAGCATTCAAGTTTAAGCTCTGAAATCAGTTTTAAAAGGAGCTTGGTGGGGAAAGAGAGAGGCTTAAGGAGGGAGAGAGGGAATAGAGAAATTTACAATGATCCAGTTTTCTTTTCAAGATAATATAGGTGAGACTTATCAGCTACTTGTAAGATTAAAAATAGGATGGCATGCAGTCTAATGTGAGACAAGCTTTCACCCCCCTATTATGACGACAAGGTTATTTGGGAGAAAAAATGACAGTGGCTTATAGGAAGAAATGTTAGGTAATCTCCTAGCTGCTTAGCAGTCTGGCGAGTGGAGTGAAGCTTGGAGCTCCGATGGCTCTGTGGTTACACTCGGCTGTGACCTGAAAGATCAGTCGTCTGAAACCAGGAGCTCCTCAGGAGAAAGATCGGGCTTTGTTTTGTGGTTGTTGCGGTTGTGTTCCTGTAAAGAGTTACTGTCTCAGAAGTTCACAGGGATAGTACAACCCTATCCTACAGGGCTACCATGGGTTGGCATCAGTTTGAAGGCAGTGAGTTCGGCTTTTGGTTCTGGGGGGAAGAAGATAACCTGGAGCCCTTATGGCGTGGGGGTTATGCTTTGGGCTGCTCACCACTAGGTGGGCAGTTTGAAACCTGCAGTCAGCTCAGAGGGAGAAAGATGGGGCGTTTTACTCCTGGAAATTCACAGTGACAGTTCTAACCTGTCATACAGGGTCACAATGACTCAAAATTGACTGAATGGCCGTGAGTTCTTTGTTTAGAAGTGATCAAGGCAGGGGTTTCAAGGCAGCTGTGGAGCCAGCTCCCTGTTTCCCCAACTAGTCCCTTGAAGCACAGACACGACCTAGTCAAGTGGCCAGCATTGAGCAAACAACTACAGGCCCCAGCACCCATGTGGAGGCCCCAGCAGGGCACGGGTAACCCTCCCAGAACTCTCATCCCACACCCCATAGGGAGGGAATGCTTGCTCAACCCAAACCTCTCCCCCACAAAGCAGAAGGCCTGGGCTCCAGAGCCCTGTTTCTTTCTGAAGAGGTCTCATTATCAGGGCTGAGGAGGATGGGGCAGGGCCACAGAGACTGTCCACTGACCTTCACAAGACCAAAATGAACACAAGGGCTGAACTTGAGGAAGAGTCTTTAGGCCTTGCGTCCTAAGCGCTGGCTTCACCCACTTAGCATTCTCTGCTTTCACCCACTTGGTATTTCAGCACCCCTGAGGGGTTGGCTCTCTCCTATACCTGGGAAAATTGCATTCCCCTTTGGGCCATTTGTTGGCCCTGCCAGGCAGTTGGTTTCTTCAAAGAAGTCACGTCTGTTTGTTCTACAGGCCTGTGCTCACCTCTTCTAAGCTGCCCGCACCTTAGCCTTAACCTGTGAGGGCAAGACCCTTACTGAAAGCCTCTGCTGCGATCTGCTTTCCTGTCAGCCAGAACAGATACACATAACGTGTCTTAAACACAGTGCTTCCTCTGGGTGTTGCGAGCGGTTTGCCACTGGCTGCTACCCTAAAGGTTGGCTGTTCTAATCCACCAGAAGCTTCAAGAAAGAAAGGCCTGGTGCTTGGCCTCTGTAAAGATGACAGGCAAGAAAGCACCGTGGAAAATTCTACTCTGTCACACATGTTGTTGCTATTTTCCTTTATATACATCCCTGTTCCCTTTTGATTATCAAGGTGTGATGACTATTTAGATATCTGTGCCCCAAGAAAGGGATCTTTTGGAAAATAATCAAGATATTGGTATCACAAATATTTTTAAAAAATTTTTATCGTGGTGAAACAGATTTAACAAAACATTTGCATATAAATATATATATGTGCATATTTGTAAAGTTTTAAAAAGTGTATTTTAAATATAGACTAAACCGATTGCCATTGAGTCAGTTCTGATTCATACAACCCTTGGGCTGTCAATCATCCTGGGAGCAGATAGTCTCATTTTCCTCCTGAGGCAGGTTTGAACCTTGGACCTTGTGACTAGCAGTGCTTATCCAACCCTATATGTAGCCATGCATACTTGACAGCGCTCCTCAAGGATGTACAGGTGGACATATTTCCTGGGTGATTCGATTACATTATAGTTATAGGTAAAAGGTTACATCTAGTTACATTACACCTATAGTTCAAAGGTTGATGGTTCAAACCCAGCGAGAGGTGCCTTAGAGGACAGGCCTGGCAATCTGCTTCCCAAAGTCCCAGCCTCCGAAGCCCCGTGGAGCAGCTCTGCCCTGCACCTGTGAGGTCAACCCGAGTTGGAATCGACACCACAGCAACTGATGGCAATAGTTAAAATCTGACCCTTTAAGGACATTCCATCTCCTTTGCATCTCCACACTGCCTCTTATGTCTACCCAAGGGTGCCTGGCAGCCTCAAACCCTGTGCCATACCAGGGCGGCTGACATGAACCCAAATCCAGTCTTTCCTGTCCTCGCCCAGTGCTGTGAGCTGCTGTCAAGTCAGTTCTCAGGTCGTGGTGACCCCACGCATGACAATGAAATGCGGCTGGCTGCTCAATCCTGTGGTCACGTGGACCATCGAGGCCCATGGGTTTTCTCTGGAGATTTTCCAGTGAGATTACCAGGCCCTTCTTTGCCGTTGGGAAACTTGGCGGAAATCCATCCGTCGTTCTTGTTCTGTGCCATTGAGGGGCACAGAGACCCTAGGTGACAATATAGAACTACCCCGGGAGGTTGTGTGGGCTGGGATGTTTATGAGGGCAGATGGCCAAGTCTGTTCTCTCGTGGAGCAGCAGTCAGCCAGCAGCCAAGCTCTTCACCGCAGGGTCACCAGATGCCAACTTCCACTGTCGGACAGGCGCTGGCTGCTCATGATGGGTAATCTCTACTGAAGGTTGTAGTCTTTGACCTTCATCAGCAAATGCAGCCAGTCCTCTGCTTTCAGCAAGCAAGGTTGTGCCCTCTGCATACGGCAGGTTGATAATGAGCCTTCCTCTGATCTGGATGTGGCGTACTTCATAGAACCCAGTGTCTCTGAGGATTTGCTCAGCACACAGACTGAATAAGTATGTTGAGATGATACAAACCGGATGCACACCTTTCCTGATTCTAAACATGTCAGTCTTCCCAGTTGCTCGAACGACTGCCTCTTGCTTTATGTTTAGGTTCCAGATGAGTACAATTATATTATTTGCATATTGTACTGTAATTTACATGCATGGGTTTCTCTTCCCCACTAGACTGTAAAACCTCTTGCCCCGAAGGGCTACATCTGACTCACCTGTCCATTGTTGACCCCCTCCCAATGCCCGGGACATTAAACAGACAACAGAATTGGGAAGGAGGGCTTGCCTCCAAGATGCTGTTCAGATTATACAGAGTCTCTCCAATTGGTACTGTACTGAAAAATGCAGATGACTGAAAAATGCTCTTAAAAACTCTTCGGGATGAGCCTTTGGCTGCATCTGAGTTAGTATGTGTGTGCCTTTACAGATCGAGCCGCGGGGTGACCGACAAACTTTCGGATCGAAGGGAGCCTTTGGGTTCCAGCATCCTGTAAGGTAATGTATGACTTCACAGACAGCTCCCCGTTTCCCACACGAGTTACTCATTCACCATTTCCATTGCAAAGTAGAATGGGTCGCTGCTTCCTCTTCATCCCTTTTGTTAAGACTTCTCATTCCATATTATTGCCACGTGTTAAGTTTGATTTTCTGTGACATGCATGTGGATATACACGTATTTGGATGTCCACATTTCCATACCCACCCACCCCAAGATATAAGCTAAGATTTTGTGAAGTATTTTTTTTTAAAAAAAGAAAACAAGCAAGCAAACAAACGAAATCACTTGCTGTTGAGTTGATTCTAATTCCTGGGGACCCTATCTGTGTCAGCGTAGAGCTCTGCTCCTGAGGGCTCCAGTGGCTGATTCTTTGGCAGAAGATTGCCAGGTCTTTCTGCTGAGGGCCTCCAGATAGAATTGAACTTCCAACCTTTCATTTAGCAGCCAAGCATTACAGGTGGACCTTTAAAAGAGTATGTGTTGGTGTCTGGTACACCTGTGATAGATATCTGGTACTAGATTATTACTTACATTGGGTCTTCTGGTGCATTAAACGAACAAACAACTTGTTAGTGTGAATTAGGTGGGTTTTTATATATCAGATCATCATTTTTATATTCAATGCTTGTATCCCATGGCTTGCTTTCTTCCCAAACCCTCCCTTTCTTCCCCATCTTCCTCTTTTAGGATATTGTCTTTCTCTTCACCAAAGTTACCACCTATTTACCCTCCCTCAAAACACTCCTCCATCCACTCCCACTCTTGGTAACCATCAAAGTCTGTTTCTTAGAATAAGAAAACTGTGTTAGTCTGGGTAGACTAGAGAAACAAATCCATAGACACACCTGTGGATATAAAGGTAAGATTTATATACAAGAGGAATAGGACTTTAAGAAAGCATCCCAACCCAGTCCAGTACAAAGTCCCAAGTCCGATATTAGCTCGTATGTCCAATACCAGTCTATAACGTCTCCTTCTGACTCACAAAGTCACAGGACAGTGGGTGCAGAGTCGCAGCACCAGCAGGGGTCTCCCCATGGCTCCTCGCTTCCAGAGCTCAGGCTCCATCAACAGCATTCAGTGGTGGTAGAGGCAACTCAGCACTGGCAGGGGTCTCCACCTGGCTTCTCCAACTTCAGAGGTCTGGTTCCATTAGGGCAAGGCTGTGTGGCTTCTCCTCTGGCTCCTTCAGCTCCTTGGACACTGCCATCTTGTCTTGTCTGTAGTTCATTGTCTCTGAGACTAACTTCCAAAAACTGGGGAGATAGCTTCTCATCTGTATAAGGGAAATATTGCAAGATTTCCCAGAAGTCTCAGGAGAAAGCCATGCCCACACAGAGGCTTCATTGACTACTCAATGGCTATCTCCAGATTGACAGGCTAGACACCACCCCTACATCTCAATCATGAAATTAAGATAAGCACATGACCGCCACAAAAACCTTTTTAAATTTTTTACTCTCATGATCTCTTACAATATATGTCCTTTTGTAAGTAACTAACTTTATTCAGCAAAATGTCCTCCAAGCCTACCCATGCTATGAGGTGCTTCACGGTTCTATCATTATTATTTAGCGATACATAGGTCTCTACTGTGTGTGTACTACAGTTTACTCATCCATTCTCCCACCTATAGGCATGTACATTGTTTCTATCTTCTTACTATTGTGAATAGTGCTGAAGAGAACATAGGTTTTCACTCGTCTGTTTGCGCAGTGTTCCCTATTTCTGTTGATTAAGTAATGTGTTTGCTGAGTCATGGTATTCATAGTCTCAATTACTTGAAGAGAGAGAGCCATATTGCTTTCCATAGTGGATGTTCAGTTTTGCAGTCCCACCAGCAGTGTATGAGAGTTCCAGTATCTCCACACCACCTTGTTTTTTGCTGTTTTGAACTCGGCTTTCAATGCTAGCTTATAGGAGACCTGGTGGTATAATAGGATATGTACTGAACTAGCATCTGCAAGGACAGTGGTTCAAACTTACAAGTTACTCTGTGGGAGAAAGATGAGACTGTCTATTGCCTGAAAGATTGAAGGTCTCAGAAACCCAGAGGGGTGATTCTACCCTGTCCTGGATTAGGATCACATTTTTTTTAGATTACTTTGGGTAATATTAGAGGAGCCCTGGTGGCATAGTGGTTATGCATTTGGGCTGTAATCAGCAAGGTCATCAGTTTGAAACCACAGCCTCCTTGAGAGATAAAGATGGAACTTTCTACTCCTGTAAAGAGTTGCACCCGGCTGAGCCCTGGTGGTGCAATGTTGTGTGTGGGACTGCAGCCCACAGGATTGATGGTTCAGATCCAGCAGCAGCTTTCCAGGAGCAAGGCTGGGCTTCCTACTCCCACCAGGGCAGTGATGCCACAAAAAGAAAGAAAGAGTTACAGTCTTGGAAACTCACAGGGGCAGTTCTATCCTATCCTACAGGGTTGGTATCGACTCTA
The DNA here is from genome assembly GCA_004026705.1 of Nesogale talazaci. Classification (NCBI taxonomy): domain Eukaryota; kingdom Metazoa; phylum Chordata; class Mammalia; order Afrosoricida; family Tenrecidae; genus Nesogale; species Nesogale talazaci. The sequence goes on along the minus strand of PVJH01007519.1, from coordinate 52,441 downwards.
TGGCAGTAAGTTTGGCTTGGGGTTTGAAGGTCAACATCTAACACAGTGTGGTCTTCCTATCCATGAACATGTAGCATTCTTTCATTTACATAGCATTCTTTCATCTACATAACTCTCTTTTGTTTTCTTATAATAATGTCTCATCGTTTTGTTTGTTCAAGACTCTTGTCTCATTGGTGAGGTTTATCCCTAAGTGCTTAATCTTTGGGGTGGCTGTTGCAAATGGTATTGTTTTCTTGTTTTTTTTTTCAGCACTTACTTCATTAGTATATAGGAATCTGATTGATTTTTATATGTTAACCTTGTATTCAGTCAAATAACTGAATCTTTCTATTAATTCTAATAATTTGTTTTGTCAGGTCTCTGGGTTTTTTATGAATAGAATCATCTCACCTGCAATAGAGGCAGTTCTGTTTTCTCGCCATTTGGATGTCTTTGATTTCTTGTTGTCTAAGAGCTCTGGCAAAGCTCTTCCTGCACAATGTTGAATATGAGTGGTGATAAAAGGCATCCTTATCTAGTTCTTGTTTTCAAGGGGAATGCTTTCAATTTCTCCCCATTGGGTGAAATATTGACCATTGTTTTTGTGCATATTCCCTTTTTATAAAGAGGAATTTTCCTTCTATTTCTATTTTGTTGCGTCTTTTCATCAGAAACGAGTGTTGGTGTCAGAAAGATGGACAGAATGCATTTAAAATGCTCCCCTGTTGTTAAAATTGTGCATTTTCCTTATTTGTGAGACACAGGCAAAATAATCAGCATTTTAAAGGTTTATTTCAAGGCTTAAATGAGCTTGGTTACTGCCGCCAAATCCATGCTGAATCACAGTGACCCAGAAGAACAGGGTAGAACTGCCCCTGCGGGTTCCTGAGCCTGTCACTCTGTGTGGAATGAAAGCCTCTTCTTCCTTCCAAGAGCAGCTAGGAGTTCGGCACTGCCGAACTTGGGGTTAGCAGTCCAACTTACAACCATGACACCACCAGCACTCCATTAAAGAGCCCATCTCATAAAGAGTATGATATAAGTATTCTTTATTATCATTATCAACCCACACTGTGTTGCTCTGAGTGTTTTGTGCATTTGTGGTCCACTGATAAAAGCATCACATTGACTCTTACATTTATATTTACGAACGAAGAATGTTTTGCATTAATGGGATGGGGTAGGTGGCTTCACCATCATCATTGAGAGCATTCTCCCATGCCCTCTCGTTACTGTCTCTGTGGTCCTGGCAGGGATCAGGACCATCACTGTTGTATCTTTCCATGTCTTAGGACACTTGCACCCAGGGCCTGTACAGTTCATCATTGTAGTCCAGTGACGGACGTGTTTGGGATCATTCTGTGCCTAATGCTCATTCTCAAATGCCTTGCACGGAACTAACCATACTCTCTGCTGCCACCCCTGGGTGGTACAAATGTCAGCATACTTGGCCGTAACTGAAAAGTTGGAGGTTCAAATCTACCCTGAGAGATTCCCTGGAAGAAAGGGCATAGTGATTTATACCCCACCATGCTCACCCCACACCTACCCCCACCCACCCACCCCCGCCCAAATGAGCCACTGGAAACTCTCTGGAGCAGTTTTCCTCTGATGCACACAAGGTGACCATGAATCCAGTCAGCTTACTAGCTGCCGCTTTTCTGCTGTCCCCACGCTATGGGTATTTTAATCCAGGTTGTCTTAGAAGTCTGACAAGCTTTAACAAAATGCCAAGGGGCTGAGTCCCGGTGGCGTAGTGATTGTGCGTGGGACTGTGGCCCATTGGTTGGAGGTTCAAATCCAGCAGCCCTCTCCAGGAGCAAGACTGGGCCTCCTACTCCCACCACCAGGGGACAGTGATGCCCCCCCCCCCAAAAAATAAAATGCCAAGATGCTAATTTCTTAAGAGTGCTTTTTGAAACAGGAGGTTTTCCTAAGCTCTCTGACAGCATGATTTTCAGTATTATTCATTCCTGGTCACTCAGGAAACTGAAAATCCAGAGGCCTGAAGGACACTCCCAGAGGTTCAGAACCATGTGTTCTGGGGACAAGCATCTGGATCTTGAAGGGCTCCCCGGGTGATCCTCCCAAGCCCAGGGTGGGCACCACCATTCGACTTCATCCCCTGTGAATGTTCACTTGCACTCCTTGCTCTGAGACTGGCCACGGCAGCGGCCGCTACTCCCTGAATTTTGGTTGAGAATGTGGGGGCCGAGCCCCGGTGGCATAAGTGGATGAGTGCAGGACTGCGGCCCACAGGCTTGGCGGTTCAAATCCAGTGGCGACTCTCAGGAGCAGCCCTGGGTAGTGCCTACGACCACCAGTGGCAGTGATGCCCACAAAAAACAAAAAACAAACAAACAAAAAGAATGTGGTGACTGGGTGAGCTGCAATCACATAACTGTGCATTATAAATTGAGTATATGATTTTAGTGTACATGTAGTTTTTTTAATCTACCTCGTGAAAGTGGAAACCATCGAGGAGATGGAAAGGGAGAGAGGACTCTGTAATGAGCCCTGTGGACCATCATCCAGCCTCAATCGGGATCAACATTCTTTTGATCGTCCTCTCCACTGCACAAGCTGTGGGAGCGTTATTCTGTCATGGTTAAGAGTATTTTACAACATATCCCAGACATCATGCCAATTTACTTGTAAATACCTCAGCATATGTGCCATTTCCCCCCTCTTTCTATTGTGGTGTAAACATTTATAAAACATACGCCCTTTCAATCACTTCCACGCCTACGGCTCCATGCCATTGGTTGCATTTTTCAACGTGTGAAACTATTCTCGTCTTTTCTAAAGCATTTCACCGGCAGCCACTTCTATCTAAGCACAAGCTTCTCCTTCCCCTTCTCCCTCCCACCCCTGGGAGCCAGTAATATCCTCTGGGATTGCTCTATTTTATAGAGAGGTATTATTTTTATCTATCATTATTGTAGAGATTTCCTGCCATTTCATATACATGATATCATTGCGGTTGGCACAAAACCAGTGACTCCCCCCACCCCCACCATAGATGTATGAGAAAGAACTTTATATCAATGAGGCAGCCCAGTCCAGTCCAACTCAAGTCCATGGGACCAATGCTCGCTGGAGTCCTCTTCAGACTCCCAGAGCTGCAGGCCAACTGCTGCTGCAGAAAGTGAAGCCCAAAGCCTGAAGGGAGTTCACAGGCGGGCAGGTGTGTGCAGACTCCACTGGACCCAAGGTGAGCAAGAACATGGCAGGGCGCCAGCAGGCCTCTGGGTTCACAGCCCACATGTGGCCACCCCTGAAGGCAGACACAGAAAAAAAAAAAAAAAAAAAAGCAAGGACAAAGAGCAAGGAGGCAGACCGAAGGAAGTTCTCACTGATTCTTTTCCCACATTATTTATGCAGGGCCCTCCTCTCACCCCTTCTTCCTCTCTCTAGAGGCAGGATGTTAAATTTAGCTTTATGAACCAGGAGCTATCAATAAACCTGACTTCCTCAGAATACTATAGGAGTCATGCAAATGTGTAAGTGGAAAGTTCAGAGATAGAGATCAGGGTGAAGAGCAGGGAGGACTATTTTAAATGCTTCTTATGTATAGCTAGAATCTTAAATTCCACAACATGTGGGATTTAGGGGCTGTATATTACACATACGTAAATCTCCATCCACCCCCACTGCTTTAAAAATAGGGTTTAACAAATAGCCAAGGTTTCTATCTTGATGGAGCCAGGCACCTTCTCTGATAGCCTCTGTAGGTCAATGTTTTAGAGTTAAATTTATTTCATAGCCCAAAGGGTGACCACATTTCTCATCCGGTGGCAGGGAGAATGTGGGGGTGGGGATGGGGGCGAGCAGAAAGTAGCACCCTCCTTAAATCTAACTCCCTGACATCAAGTGCATTCCAGAGCCTCGCAACCAGAGAGAGCCTCTGTGGGTTTCTGGGCTATAAATCTTTATGGGAGCAGAAAGCCTTTGCTTCTCCCTCAGAGGAGGAGTCAGTTTGAACTGGTCACCTTGAGCTTAGCCATCCAACCCATGCCCCACTCTCCCACTAGGGCCCCTCCCATTCTCTAAGACGAATGAGGCTCACCTTCCAGACAGGAGACCCACGTGGCATCTGTAGCCAACACACCTCGTGCACAGTGACAGCCCATCTGTGCATGGAGGTTGGCGGGTTGCTGCGAAGCTGAACAGGGTTCAGTGGAGCTCCCTCTCTAAGAAGGACTAAGAAGAAAAGCCCAACAATTTCCTGTAGAAGATAAACCAGGGTCAGCCCTGACAGCACAACTGATCACGGCAGTGGCGCAGGGCTAGTGGGACACGGGGTCACCTGCAGTCAGGCACTGACTCGACAGGCGAACTGAGATGAGTCTCATCTTGCATTCTGGCCTAGGTCCTAGAGAACCTCGTAATCTCCAGACTCAGTGGTTTCCATTTCCTTTGGCCTTTGTTGAAGTATACCTCCCCCACCCTTACTCCCACCCGTATCAGTCTAGATGGACGAGTCCGTTCAGATGATGATCCATTCATTTCTGAGCTCGTGTGGAGTTTTTGATCCAGTCCCTGGAACTAGGTGACTATTCATGTTCTGGTGATTTGAATGCAGTGAGGGTAAAATCAAAGAGTTAGCAGGTTCTGGGGAGAAAGATCTCCTAGGAGTTTGGGACAATGTTCAGGTCCATTAACGGCATATCTGTTTCTTAACTATTAGACTTTACTTGCCCATCTCAAAGCGTCAAGAATATCTTCAGAGTTCCGGGGAGAAAGTGCTGGCAAGTTTCCCAGTGCAAGCCACCATTCATTTCTACAATGATGCATCGGATTCAGAAGATGGCGAAGAAGGAGAGGAAGACATCCAGCCCTCTGGCCTTCAGTGCCAAGAGGCAGAAGGCCCAGAGGGAAGAGGTCCAGGGAGCAAGTGCAAGGAGCACTTGATGCACCAAGAAGGGAGATACCATGGAAGCAGAGACCTCTGTAGGAAGGGCCTGCCCTCCCATGCTGACCATTCAGGGAATGCTGTGTACTCCTCACCCAAATAAATCAGGCCACTCTCCCAAACCATTCATCACCCTGTCCTCTTGGTGACAACCCAGCCAGGGCTCTTTGGAATCTTCTGTCGGACTTACAGGGGCTGGGGCTGTTGACTGCCCTGGTCAGTGCTCTAGGCATGAGTGAAAGAACCCAGAGAGTCCTTCTCTTCTCCTGTCAACTATTCTCTGGGGCACTCATGAGTACACCTGAGAAAGGCTTAGAGGACCAAGAGGAGGTTTAGGTCAACCTGGAAGGCAGGGCTCACTTCAAGGCACCCTCAGAGTTGATGTTCAGATGATGAAATTACAGATTATTTCTTTGTAGATTAAAAAGTAAGGGGACCTGGTAGCTCAGTGGGTAAGCACTCTTGGCTGTTCACTGAAAACTCCGTGATCTGAACCCCCCAGCAGCCACTTTGTACACTCACTGCTTCAGACACCCATGATTGATTTGCTTTTGTAAAAATGATTTATGCATTTTCCAAGGGTTGATGTGGTCCTGGAGTGGCAGTCTGAAAACACACTAATAAACAATCATGAAGGGAAAAAGTTCCTCGGAGGTTTTGTCCATAAGAGTAACAGAAAGAAAAAGGCATGGGAGCTAGAGGGACCAGTTCCAGATAAAAATTCACATGCTTAGTGTGTGCTACCACTGTGAGTCTGAGTGTGGAGAGAGGAGACATTGAACTCTTCATAGTTGGTGGCTGCTTTGGGCTTGTTACTTGACTAAAGCTGTTTTCAATTCAAGTGCCTAATGTAAAACTATTTTTGGAGCTTTCATACTTTGATAACTAAATACATGTATTCCTCCAAATTTTCTGACCTAATGCTCACATATGGTTGCCTTTTGTATATTCATAGTAATTATGTAGGCTGCTACTGGAAATAAATATTTTGGAAGAAAAAAACTCTGATAATCACCTCTTTTTTGAAATCAAACACATTGATTTATTTCATCTTCATGATTACAGTCATTGGCAAGATAGTAAAGAGGGCAAATAAAGCAAATTGTCAAAAATCTTGGCTGAGCCCCAGTGGCATAAGTGGTTGAGTGCGGGACTGTGGCCTTCGGGCTTGGTGGTTCAAATCCAGCAGCGGCTCTCAGGAGCAGTGCTGCGTAGCTCCCACAACCACCAGAGGGCAGTGATGCCCAACAAACAAAAAACAAGCAAACAAACAAAAATCCTTATTTGATCAGATGCAGCATTTTGACATTTTTGTGATGTACATGTGAACTTAATTCGAGACACACCCTCCACTCACAACTACTCCAAGCACCTTAATTTCTGAACTACATTGTGTCCATTCTATGATGTTTACAGAACCATGCTTGAGGCTTTGATCTTAGACACCTCTTGTTAAGGCAGAGTTGTCAGTTTGTTAAAAAGTGTTCTTCCTCGTAGCTAATCTAGCAAACTTAACTGTTAGTGACTATCTGAAAGTAAAACTATATGCTCCTAAGCAGAGGTGCCTTTTCAGAGCATTAGCCTCCCGAGAGAAAGGAGAAGTCCTCATCAATTAATTCCACGAGCAATGACCTCAGGACCACTTGCCTAATATCCTTCCCTGCACAATGAATGAGGTCGGGCAACCCTGGCCATCGTGACGAGTCTATCACTGTTCCTGCACAAAGTGTACTCAAGTTGATCCCAGATCAAGTATTGCAATCCAACCTCAAGAAGTCATTTTTGGCACAGTTTCTGTAAGACACCTGATGACCAATGAGGAAAACATCAGGAAGGAAGAAAGCTGACTCCCTCCTAAACTCCCCATCAGGTCGATGGCTTCCTTTACCGTCTAACAGGACAAAATCCACAGTCTTCGATTTGCTGATTTGAGGGATCCCATTTCCAAGGTGACAATCAAGGTCAAGAAGAGCTTTCAGGCTTCATGAACTCCAGTCCTTCCATAAGAATCTCCTTCTCTTTTATTGCTTTCCGAACACACTGCTGAGAGCGTTTGGAAAGGTCAGTGCATGGGTCCCCGGAATTAGCCACTTTGATAAACTTCTCGGTGAACCAGCAATCAAAACACTGGTCATTTTCGTGCTTCATATCGGTGTAAGCCTTGTGCATGCCTTTTTGGTGGCAGCACCAGCCAGCTCCGGGGTGAGTCTGATGTCTGAAAATCACCTCTTTTTAAAAATTTAATTAATTATGCTTTAAAGTCTTCTGCTCTGTAGAGAATTTTTATACTTAACACTTTCATTTAAATTGTATTTTGTGTGTGTGTGTGTGTGTGTGTGGGCATCACTGCCTCTGGTGGTCGTAGGCGCTACCCAACTGCCACTGAATTTGAATCGCCAAGCCTGCGGGCTGCAGTTCCGCACTCAACCACTTACGCCACCGGGGCTCAGCCCTTAAATTGTATTTTTAATCATGCAAAAGATACAAAAACAGGAGAGCGAAAAAGCTCATAATCCCAATTCCCAAATAGCCCACTGAGATTGTTTTAAGAAATTGGAGTAGGACTTAATTCTCTAGTGCTGCTACTATAAAGCAAATATCATAACCAAGAGAGACTTTTGTATTCTCATCAGGTTTTTTAAGCCTTTTCCATGCAAGACCCCTTGACGAGTGTGGCCAGAAACACCTCAGTCTCAGTATGTATGTGGTTCTGAATTCATTTTTGGTTATTGTGTATTCAGAAACCTTTTATTGTTGCCACTTTTGTAAAGAACCCCACATTGAATTAGGTGACTCCATATAAGGTCATTACATCTAGTTTTGTTTTTATTTTTGTTGGTAAGTTGGTTTTGCTGAGAAAAGCATATGCCCTTTAAAAATTACTGTGGCCAAATTACCTTAGCTCCAGAGGGTGGCTAGTGCCCAATCTCCAGTTCACCATTAAGAGATCCCAGAAGAACCGAAGTCTAGTCTGCCTTCTTGTGACACTAGCCACAATTCCACAGTTTAAGATATGATTTTTTAAAAAATCGATAGCCATCAAGTCAATCTCAACTCATGATAGTTCTTCCTTCAAATTCAGGTCCATTCATCTCATTGCCACCAAGTTAATCTGGTTAATCAGAGTCAGCAGAGTAGAATCCTTTCATAAGTCAGACACTACCTTGCAACCAGATTTTGGAAGCTTATTTGTGTGTGTGTGTGTGTGTGTGTGTGGCATCACTGCCCTGGAGGAAGTAGGAAGCCCAGCCTTGCTCCTTGCTGCTGTATTGGAACCATCAACCCTGTGGGATGCAGTCCCTCACACTCACCCTGGAAGTATATTAGAAATCCTGAAAATGAGATGCTTCAGCTTTGGCAGTGGAAGGAATCACATGTACCACAAGCCCAGCATTTGTGGGGCAAAGAGAGGTCAGGGCTCTCGAGTCCTCAATTTTAAGTGTGATTTGAAGGATTGACTAAGTTCTGACCCAGTACTAGGGGATCTACAAATTAGCTCAGTTAATTTTTAAAATGTGATTCCTTGAAAAAGTTAAGCATAGAACTATCATATGATCCCACAGCCCCCATACCATAAAAGAGTGAAATCAGGGGCTCCCACAGACACCTGTACAGCAGTGTTTGTGACAGTGGTGTTCACAGCCCCTAACAAGTGGAAACAATGTTCCTCCATGGAGGAAGGGTAAACAAAGGACATATAACCCACGACGAAAGGCTGCTCAGCCAGAAAGAGGTGTGAGGTCCTGATACATACTCAAAGTTGGATGAATGTTGAAAGCACTCTTCCTGAGTAAAGTTAGTCTGTCACAAAAAGACACCAATTGTACGGTCACACTTATGAAACAGGAAAATGGATGAGGGTAAGTCACAAAGTGTTGCTGCAAAATCATTGAGACTTCTGTTACATAAAAATATCAAAATGGGAAGCGATTGCTTCTTTGCATGGTCTCTATCTGGGTCTGTGCACTTCTGAAGACTGTTTCCATCTCTGTAACCCTTCCCCTGGAGCTCAGCCGGTGCAGTCATAATGCATCAGGGCTGCTAGCCACAAGGTCAGCGGTTCAAAGCCACAAGCTGTTCCCAGGGGAAAAGATGAAACTTTCTACTCCATAAAGAGTAACAATCTAGTGAGAAGCCTTCACTGACAGCAGTTTTGACATCGTTGAAGGTTAGAAATCATCTTTCTTCTCCCCGTTCTTTAGTTTGGGGAACAAAAAGAAGTAAAAGGGCAAGATTAGGGCTGCAGGAAGAATGAGCAGGTGTGTGGTTGGAATAGAAGCCCTCAGTGAACATTTTCTTCTAGTATGCCCCATGATTAAACTTTATCCCTCTAGAAAATATATTAAGATTACCCATTTTGAATCTCAACATACATAACATTCCAAACATTCAGAGCTGACATCTCTGCTTTGAATTGAGTTGGTGCACTAGATTCCCTCAGGTGCAACTGCTTTGATTGGGCTCCTTCTTTAAAGGTCTCACAAAATTAAGATACCATAAGTGCATTATTGCCAGAGCATATTGACAGCCATCCACTTAGGGCAGACCTGCTTATAGCACATTGTTTGGAATAAAGCAATGAAGGCATGGTTTGGAGTTGTAATATATATATATATATATATATATATATATATATATATATAACAAACTATAACATAACAAACTATAGTTAACATTGAGAAGGTTATCCCTGCTTCATTGTGTTCATGTGGATCCTGTGCATGAACCCAGAAGCAGTTGTTTCAACAAAACAAGAGAATATTACATGGTTTAAAATCAAGAAAGGTGAGCTTCATGGTTGTATCTTCTTACCAAATTTATTCAATCTGTATACTAAGCAAATAATCCAGGAAACTGGAGTATGTTAAGAAGATATGAGATCAGGATTAGAGGACCTTTTGCTAACAGCCTGCAACATGCAGATTCCATAATCTTGTTTGCTGGAGATGAGGAGGAATTGAAGTACTTGCGGAGGAAGATCCAAGTCTGTAGCCTTGAGTATGAATCACAACTCAATGTAAATAAAGCAAAAAGTCACGACGGACCAGTAGATAAGATCATGATAAATGGGGAGAAGACTGCAGTTGTCAAGGCTTTCATCTTGTTTGGGCTCACAGTCAATGCTCCTGGAAAGAAGCAGTCAAGACATCAATGGACAAATCTGCTGCACAAGATCTCTTTAAGATGCTGAAGAGCAAAGGTGTCACTGTGAGAACTAAGGCGTGTCTGACCCAAGCTGTGGTATTTTCAGTCATCTCTTATGCTGGTGAAAGTTGGAAGACCAAAGAGTCATGGATGAAATTGAATTATGGGGTTGATGAAGAATGCTGAGAATACCAGGGCCTGTCAGAAAACAACCAAATCTGTCTTGAAAGAAGTATAGCCAGAATGCTCTTTAGAAGCAAAGGTGGCCAGACTTTGTCTCTTGTACTTTGGACATGGTATCAGGAGAGACCAGTCCCTGGAAAAGGACATCATGCTCTTTGTAAAGTAGGAGAGCAGAGAAAAAAAGGAAGACATTGCATGAAACAGATTGATACAGAGGCTGCCAGAGTGGGCTAGAATTGAACAATCGTGAGGATGGTGGTGTGGGCAGTGTTGTGTTCTGCTGGACATGAGTCGGAACTGATTTGAGAGCACCTAACAGCTATGGGTAAGAGGGGAGGGGAGAAGGGAGAGTTGGAGCTTACCAGACATCGCCTCAAAAAGCAAAAACCAAATCCACTGCCTTCGAGTCAATTCTGACTCATACTGACCTCGCAAAGTGTTTCCAAAACCGTAGACTATTTACAGGAGCAGACCGCCTTATCTGTCTCCTAGGGAACAGGTTTCCATCTTATAGTCAGCGGACTGATGATCACACAACATCACCAGTAGGGCTCCTTCAAAAAAGAAAAGAAAACAAAAAAAGCCGTTACTGCCATTGAATGAATTCTGCCTCGTGGTGATCATTGAGGCAAGAGGAAAACGGCCCCTGTGGGTTTCTGAGACCCGAGAAATCCTTATGGGGTGGAGAGCTTCACCGTTCTCTTAGGAAGGAAGGTGGTTTCCAACTGGTGGCCTTGTGTAGAGCAGCCCAGTGGGCAGTCCACTCTGCTATCAGGGCTCCTGAGGGGGCCCCATGTTTGGGTTAATGGCATGGGCGATTTTGAAATAGGTCGTAGTGATGACAGCGCTGAACAATGCCACTGAATTGTACATGTGAAAAAGATGCTCGATCAGAAGAAGTTCAGACTCACCAGGCACGCTGGTAGGAAGGTGAGTCTGTCTGCTCCCACAAAGAAGCACAGCCTTGGAAAACCTGTACAGGGTCACTGATAGCTGGAATCAAGAAGATGGCAGTGGATTTGATTTTTGATATGTTGGAACTGGAGCCCTGGTGCTGTGGTGGGTGAGGGATTGGACTGCAACTGCAAGTGTAAGTTTCAAACTTATCAGTCTCAGGGCTGAGCCCTGGTGGTGTAGTGGTTGTGTGCGGGACTGCGGCCCACAGGGTTGGCGGTTCAAATCCAGCAGCAGCTCTCTAGGAGCAAGGCTGGGCTTCCTACTTTCACCAGGGCAGTGATGCCCACACACAGAAATACAAAACTTTACAGTCTCAGAAACTCTAAGGAGCAATTCTACTCTGTTTTCTATGGTTGGAATCCACTCACAGTAGTGAAGTTTAATTTTTTTAAATGCGTTAGAATCAACTTGCTAATACACAACAACAGATATACAGTGTGTATCTATCTATGCTGTGTATCCTATGGATATGTATACATACATGCACTACATGTTTTAGCAAGTTGGTTTAAAAATGCAGTCTTTTGGGAAGAATTTTAAATAGCTAAAAAAAATTATTTTCAAGCGTACTGACATAATGATTTTCCCCCTTAAAGTCAATGCCAGTTTCAGCAAGAAAAATCACTTAATGATAGAATAATTCCAAACATTTATCATCACAATGTTCTCTTACTAGCATGCCTCTACATAAATCTAGGAGGACTCCACAGATTGTAATCAAGACTTGATTTAAGGTGGAATTTAAAGCAACAGTATAAAATGGCTCTCAAATTATTTTAAATGACTCCCATTTCTTTTTATATTTGAGAGGTCCATTTAAAGAGTATATTAAAGCACACTGTTTTTCCTCAAAAAATTAATATCAATTTTGTGATCCATATGAACAGTGAAAAGTAACAAATTCAACTTCTCTTCCATTTAAGCTAATTTTTCCATGTAAACTTGTTTTTTGCAGAATAACAGCCTACCAATTTGGCAACAGATGCTGGTGATGATTGTACAGCAGGATTCAAGTAACTTATATCACTAATTGTACACACATACACACAAACCCATTAAATTGGCAAATGTGCTGTGTGTGTGCATGTGTGTATTTCACAATTCATAGATTATTTTTATTAGCAATCAAGACACTTCACACTTACAGGAGGAAAATGAATGTCTCATTGATGAGCAATTAAATGAAAACTATCTGCAAATGGCATAACCTTGCTTGCTCAAAGTGAGGAGGACTTGAAGCACTTAATGATGAAGATCAGGATTTCAGTCTTCAGTATGGATTACGGTTTAATGTAAAGAAAACAAAAATCAGGGCTGATGCGGGACTGCAGCCCACTGGGGCAGAGGTTCAATTCCAGCAGTGGGACTGGGCCTCCTACTCCCACCACCAGAGAGCAGTGATGTCTTCCCCCCCCCCCCCAAAAAAAAAGAAAACAAAAATCCTCACAACTGGACCAATAGGCCACATTATAGATAAATGGAGAAAAGATCGAAGTTGTCAAGGATTTGACAGTCTCCTCTCCACCCCCCAATCCCCAAAGGCTGATGGGTGTGAATTACTGACCTTGTGTTGAGCAGTCTAACTCATAGCCCACTCTTCACCACCAGCTGTAAGACAGAGCCAACGATGAGCTCCCCCACCAGAATCAACACAGCTCTCACGACCACCAGACTAGGGAGAGAAGACAAACAAAAACCAGCATGTACTTAAAAAAAGAAAAGCTGAGACACGCTTACCAAAACAATGCTTGTTTATTTTTTTTACATTTCTTTGCTACCAAGACACAATAAGAAAAATACAATATTTTAAAAGCTTTTGAAGTAACTCAAAAGAAAATGTGGTACAGAAGTCCTTTGCTTTCTTTCCCAAAAGCTCTCTGGCCCTACTGGGTTTCTTCCTCAACAAACTGAGAGTCCTCTAGAGACTCAGTGACCTCTGAGCCATCCATCACATGAAGGTAAAAAGGGCACAGGTACGCTGTGGGGATGCTGGGTTCAATTCCAAAGTAAAATACGAAGGAAACCTAAGAACTAAGTCATCGGGGCAGATCTTTCAATTGTGTATTCAAAATGAGTGTCTTAGGTTTCTTTAAATTGCAAGATTGAGTTGTTAAACAACGTGTCAGGGCCAATCTCAAAATTCAAGCTCAGTATAAAACCTAGGGTTTCCGAAATCAGCATTATGAAACAATAATGATTGTGCGTGCGCTACAAATTGGTGTCTCTCTAGATACATCAAATACTATCCCTGCAAACTGAAAAGTTGTACATTTTTTGTTTACAACAACCCTAGTGTATTGGCTTTCACAAGATTTACAGCCACCAAAATACACACAATCTTTTTTTTTTTTTTAATTTTTTTAGGCATCACTGCCCTGGTGGTGGGAGTAGGAGTCTCAGCCTTTGCTCCTGTGAGCTGGAATCGAACCTCCATCCTAGTGGGCCGCAGTCCGACACACAACCACTACACCACTGGGGCTCAGCCCTCACACAATCTTTTAAGTTTGATTTTTAGGACATTTTTATTCAAGTGTAACAGATACAGAGAAAAGGTGCAAGTCACAGGAGCATTATGTCAAAAATAGATTACTGGGACTCCTTAATTCTTATACCTCCCACCAACTACTGAAAAGGTAAACATTGCTCCAGCTTCCATGTCATAAATTTGTTCTGTTTAACTTTAAATGTTGTATAAAGAGAATCATATGGTATGTGCTCGTTTGTGTCTGTGCTTTTTTTTTTTTTAACTTGGCATTGTGTACCTGAGAGACACACATTGTTCTGTGGCCTTCTACATAGGAACCACCACTATTATGGATGAACACTTGGGTTACTTCAGTTCTTTGGCTATTATGAATAATGCTGTGTTTTGGATTGAATTGTCTCTCCCAAAGATGTGTTGCCCCAAACCTGTGGTTATAATCCCATTTGGGATTAAAGGAGTGGTATTTGCTAGTTTAATGAGGCAGCCACTATCTTGAATCAACCTCTTTTGAGCTAAAGGAGAAAAAATAAGCTGGTAAAAGTGGTGAGGTAAAATAAGAGCCAAAAACATGGATATTTTCAAGGATCCAGAAAGCAGAAATTGAAGAGACAAAGACCTTGCTCCATAGCTGACACAGAGGGAGGATGCCTTCCCTGAGAGCCAGTTCCCTGCATGTCTACCATCTAAACTGTGGGAAGATCATTTTCTGTTTATTAAAGCCATCCACTGTGTTATTTCTATGATAGCAGCACTAGATAGCAAAGACATGTCCCTATGAACATTTTTTTGTGTGTGCTTTTGATGTACATATGTGTACATTTCTATCAGATATATTGTGAGGAGTGGTCACTGGGTCAGAGGGTATGCATCTGGTTAGCTTTAGCATGAATCGTTTTATTTTGCTAACACTTTAGAAAGCTACCTGAAGTGATTTAAGTATAAACACACCTCACTGCAGAAATTCCCTAAATATAAACAGACATTCATTCTTCTTCAGAGTTGACCTGAGCAAACACTGTTCTAGGCGAGACCACTGAATATCAGTCACAAAGTTACTGAAGTGTGTTGTCTCACAAACATAACTTCTCTGAAGACACCATCTCCTGTAGGCTTAACCCTCAGGAAACGCCCTCGGTATGAACTTCCAGCATTCCTGCAAGGGCCCTCTGTGAACTCTGAAGAAGCACGGCTTTACTCCCTGGCTGTGACCCAAAAGAAGCATTGTTTGCACAATTTTTCTCTTAAAGTCTAGACATTAATGGACTTATTGGGGTCTTTTTTTTAATAAAACTCAACTTAGTTATTAACACAATTCGTTCCTAGCGGATACATCTTGGTTGTTTTTTTGACATGCTTCCAAGAGGACTGAAAATTCCTCCCTATAACACATGCTGAAGAATTCTGAACATGCTCTCAGAAGAGACCAGTTACTTCAGAGGGATACCATGCTTGGTAAAGTGGAGGGACAGTGAACAAGAGGAAGATCCTGGATGAAATGGACTGACACAGTGGCTACAGCAAAGGGCTGGAATAGGACCGGGCTGGGCTTCCTTCTGTTGTACACAGGGCTGGTAGGAACTGGAATAGACTTCATGGTACCTAGCAAAAGCAACAACAACAACAACAAGTTCCAAGAGGCATTGGTGGTTAAGTGGTAGAATTCTCACATTCTATGCAGGAGATTAAGAGCTCTTTTTTTTTTTAAGGTAGAGTTTGAAAACTTTAAAAAAAATTTAATCATTTTATTGGGGGCTAAGACAAGTCATCATGCTCCATCTCTATGAATGTGCACATTGTGCATTTCAGGTGCAGAGACTTGCATGTTGTGACAATGCAGAGCAGGTGTCAGCAGAGCTTCCAAGTTCAGATGGACTAGGAAAAAAGGTTTAGTGGTCTACTTCCAAAAATACGTCAGTGAAAACAACTGGTCCCAAGCCCAGATAAGGCCTGGCCACCACGACTGCTTCTTTGAAAGTCCTCCTACAACAGAGGGGGAGAAACTTGTGAAGCAAAATTCATAATAATAAAAAATGGCCAAGCTTCCAGCTCTGACAGAGACTTGCAGAACCCTTGAGACCTTAGGTGCCCTTCAGGCTTAGAGTTGCTCAGCCCTGTGGTCCAATTTTCAGCTAGACAGGCAGGGCTATAAGGTAAACTATGGCACTAGAGAGGTTCATACTGCTTCAGATAATCAACTATCCATGATCAGAAAGGCAGCCTTTTTCCAAGGATCAAGCTGCGAGGGTCAAAAGAACTAGGACTGGAGAATGGAAGGCAATGGGAAGCACAGGAAGGAGGTGGGAAGAGAGGTGGTAGTGGTGGGAATTACATGCCATGTGAAGTGTGGAAATGTGTGTGAATTGTTGAATGAAACAATCGACTCATTTTTTGAGGTGTGGGGGGGCATCACTGCCCTCTGGTAGTCGTGGGAGCTACCCAGCTTTGCATCTTGAGAGGTGCTGCTGGATTTGAACCGCCAAGCCCATGGGCCGCAGTCCCGCACTCAACCAGTACGCCACCAGGTCTCAGCCAAAAAAGAAAAAATCGACTCATTTTATACATGTTCATCCAAATCACAGTAAAAAGTTTAGAGACATAAAGGGAGGGGAGTGCAGAATGGCAACCCAAAGCCCATCAGTAGACGAAAAGATACCGCAAGTTAGGGAGTTCCCCAAATGCTTGGACTAGAGATAAGTACAAACCCTTATACTCTAATGGATCGAGCTATGGGGAGAGCTCTGTTTTATTTCGTTTTTGTTTTTTTCCAATCTCTCTTTCTGATTTATTTTATTTTAATAGATCATTTTATTGGGGACCCTTATAGCTCTTATAACAATCCATACATCAATTGTATCAAGCACATTTGTATGTATGTTGCCATCATCACAAATGTTCCCAAACATTTTCTATTTGAACCCTTGCTATCAGCTCCTCTTTCCCCCCACCCCTCCCTCTCCCACCATCACACCTTTGGAAACCCTCGATAATTTATAAATTATTTTTATCTTCATATTTTACACCATTTGCTGTCTCCCCTCACCCACTTAGACCCTTCAAGTTGATTTGTTTCCACTGATATTTTGATAGTCTAGAGGAGAAGCCTCTTAAAGAACAGTGCCCAGTTTGTCTTTGTTTTTCGATGACAAGCAATAGCTACATCTTCATGTCCATGAATAAGTGATGGCTGAGAGCCCAGATAAATCAGTAACTTATACACATTTTGTTTTGTGTCATGACTGTTGCACTTGGCTAGACTGTAAGCTGCACAAGAACTATTTTAGAACTAGCATGTTTCTGAGTTTCAGTAACTGACTTCCCTTGAATGTCTTGACCCTGATCTGTAAAGCCCCCTATGCTGTGTTCCCGGGATGAGCTCAGGTGTTAAGACTCGCGTAGAATTCTGCTTCTGTAACTGCTGCCTGCTTGCCTCATTGCTCTGAAAAGCTCGTTTACTCAGCCCAAGAAAGATCCCAGCCTGGGAGCAGTTGGGGCCTTTCTTTGGGAGTGAGGGCCCCTGCACAGGTTTTTTTAAAATTCTTCCCTCTCTCTTCTTTCTTTTTTCTGTCTAATAAAACTTGCTCTTAAATTCACAAGTCACTGAATTGTTCTTGTTTGGCAAAGTGTAACATGACTATATTCTTATTTTCTATTTAACCCACACGGTTAGGGTGCTTGGCTGCTAACTTTAAAGTTGGAGTGTGGAGCCCCTTGGAGTAGCTGTGTAAGAAAGGCCTGACGATCTACTTCGGGGAAATCAGCCACTGCATTCTCTAGGGCCACAGATCTCCTCTGACAAAGACAGAATGGTGTTGAGTCAGACTCATCTCCATGGCAACTGTTGTGGGCTTTGGTTATTGCAACTGTGTTCCCGATTGAGCACGGTGACTCAGCTTTTAGCACTAAGCGATCACATGGATTTTATTATCTGCTACTGTTTGCTTTAAAAAATAGCCATATTTAAAAAATGGCCATCTCATTCAATATTCGCATTTGCTGCTAGCAGAACAGAAATTATATTCATCATATAGTTACACTTTTCTTTCTTTCTTCTTTTTTTAGTTGCATTTTCCATGTGTGAATAAATTATGTTCTGCTCTAAGATTCTCCCTAGGGCATGGCTTCTGAAAAACTAATATTCAATACTAGTTTTAGTCTACAGAAGGAATTGGAGAAGCATTTACAGACTCAGTTGCTTAGGTTTATGACATGGGAGGACTTTTTTTTTTAATCCTACTGTTGAGACAGCAACATTTTGAAAGTATTATTTAGTGCAGACCCCATCACAGAACACCAAATCTTGAGGGCAACATAACCACACAGCGCAACTCACGAACAGAGAGGGCTACAGGGTTGTCCCCAATCAGAGCTACTGACCCCCACATCGAAGTATGTGCTACAGAGGACAACACTAAACTTACAGGTTGGGAAGGGGGCAGCTTGCCCTGCCCACACAGAAGCAAACCAAGAAGGGAAGAGAGAGAGAGTTAGGGACCAGACCCCATACTGGCACACCAAGTCCTGAGGATGTCATCCCTACATGGAGCTGCTAAAGCACAGGTAGTACTGTAGGGCTGACAACAGCTGGAGACATGATGTCCCCTTGCGTGCCCCTAGAACATACCGTGACAGAGGACAATAGTGGGGACACATGGCAGGGAGTGAGTCTGGTCTGACCAACCCCACATGTATGTGAAAGTAGTAGAAAATCCTCCACCGGTCTTTCAGGGGCTGATTTTTCATAAGCAGACACCTTTCTTCCTAGATGCTTCTGGGGAGATTCAAACCTCCAAACTTTCAGTTACAGCTGAGTGTGTGAAACCATTGTGCCACCCCAGGACTCCCCTCCTCCACATAGCCCTGCACACGCACTCATCTATGTTCTGTCTCTATGGAGTTCTCAGGTAGGGACTTTCTTTTCCATGGAAGCATACGCTTATAATATGACTCCGAGGACGGACTTCTTTCGCCTAGTGTATTATGTTTTCAAGGTTCATCCAAGGGATGTGGCAGCATTGCCCAACTTTTAAGGCGTTCCTCTTTAGGTCGTGGATGGACTATGCACATTTTCTGCATCCATTTCTCCATTCGTGGGTATTTGGGTGGTTTCTCCAGGTGGTCTAGCCCGGCAAGTTTCTTATTCTTAAATATGAGACTGTTCTTTCTCCAAGCGGAGTGTGGTCAGAGACCTGTAGGCAAGATCAGTGATTGTGCGCTTGTTGATTTGGCTTTTGTATTCAAGACATCTTATTGCCAATCACGATCAGAACATGAACAGAAAGAAGCAACAGTGACAAAGAAGGGACTGAAGAGCCTCTCATGACATAGTAAGAGGTGTCCAGCGGTCTGGCCTCTAGAGTACGTCCACTCGCTCTGACTTTCCTTGAAAAGGCTCTACTTGTCTTCACAGTGAGCTTTGAGGCAGTTCCTCAAGGACTCTGCTCTCCCCGACTTAGCTGTTAGACCACACAGCTGTTCTGTCCACAGCCTGGGCCAAGCGGAGGCACCTGGGGGCGTCCCCGTACCTTCCCATCCTGCATACTCCAGACCCTGGGAATACGCTCCCTGCCCCTTTCCCGTGTGCTTGCATCTGCAGTTGCCCTGACCTCGTGGTCTTATCCCGCTGCTCTTCCTTCTGTTGTGAAAAAGGACCTTCACTCCTGGGCCTCCAGGGAGTCCTCCCTGCCAGGCTTCCTGTCTGACCTGGCCCTCACCTCCTCCCAGCCTCTGGGCTCAGGGTCCGGGGGCCCCTCCCCTCTCCTCGAGCCCTTCCTCTCTGTCTGCAGTGTTTTGCCCACAACATTTCTTGCGGCAGGTTGATGAATCCAGAGAAGCTCAATTTCTTTATCTCCATGGCAGATGGAAAGCCAAACTTGCTGCTTCTTGAAGTCATGGGTCCTCAACAGTAGACGTCAGCCTTCCAATGTCCAGTAAGCTTGGCTTTGCGCTTCTCACTCACCTTGCTCCTCTAGCCCTGAGGACTTCCATCATGGCTTCCTGCTGGCCTGCTTATGACATGCTGCGTCCTGACTGCACCCTGCTTAGGTAGCTGCTTATTAGCAGGGGCTCATTGTGATCAGCCAGTTAGACCTAAATCTGCTTCCTCAGAGTCTGTCTTCACCTGCATCCAGATAGCACCTTTCCCCACCTAAGTTCAGTCAATGGATTTGAGCAGCCTTTCCCACCCACAGTCCTCACAGGAAATCTGGTTGATGATCAGAGTGGATGCCGGTGGGGGGTGCAGGTGGTGGTGGGGGGGAGGGGGAGGCAGGGCAGCAGGCAGTCAAGGCTGCCCCAGGCCTTTCCTGACTACATGGCCCTAGTTTGTGACATTGCTGCCATGTCATCCTCATGCCCCTATAGGTTCCCCATGACACTGTGTAGAATTCCTGGTCAGTTGTGGCCAGAGTTACTCTTAGGGATTAAATTGTGGCCCCCTCCTGTCCCCCCAAAAGAGGTGGGCTGGGATCCTAACCCCTATGTCAGTGGATGTAATTCCAATTGTAATGGGGTTTTCTTAGGTCATAACCTAACCTTCCCCTAACCACTCCTGAGTGAAGATAAAGAACAAATAGCTACACGGGAAGATGCCACATGGAGACTGCCAGGGAACCAAGGAATGACAGCACTATCAACAAACAAGGAATTGATGTGGCAGAGACCCTGATCTTGAATGGTAGCCTTCAGAACAGTGAGGAAATGCACACATGAAGAAAGCAAAAAGATCTTTAAAAGACAAGACTGAAAGTTTCATCATCTCCTATCTGGCTGGCTTGTCTTTTCCTTCTGACCCTTATGTAAGGGATGTTCAATTGGACTGTACTCCTTTATGGGAGTAGAAATTGCCAGCTTTCTCTTGAGGTGTGGCTGGTGGTCAGAATTGTTGACCTTGTGGTTAGCAGCCCAGTGTGTGGCCTTTTGCTACCAGGTTTACTGGGTTATAATTACAATAATTCCGACTAGTAATTTTAAGCACTGGAATGGATTTTGAAATAAAAATAAGGGATCTTCAACAAAAACCAACAAAAACCTCAACAGTCTACCACTATATCTTGAAATAGTCTTGACTTCTGCATATGCATATACATTTTCAACCCCTCTTTCTGTATTAAAATTGTCCTTATTTATATCTTATCCCTCTGCATCCCTTTAGTCAGCATTTTAGGTTTATTTTGCTTTTGCAAGGTTTTGCTGGATTGGTAGCTGGGTGATGTTGTCATGTGTCTTTACATAAAGTTCTTGGAGATTATGGGCTCTGGACTGGAAGGACTTCCTTTAATATTTCTTGTACAGCGGGCTGAGCCCCGGTGGCATAGTGGTTGTGTGCAGGACTGCGGTCCACAGGGTTGGCCGTTCAAATCCAGCAAAAGCTCTCCAGCAGCAAGGCTGGGCTTCCTACTCCCACCAGGGCAGTGATGCCCCCCACCCAAATAAAGAATATTTCTTGTACAGCTGGTCTGACTTTCACAAATCCCCTCTTGCTTTGAATTGTTTTCTGCTGGTTATAATGTGTTAGAATTGTCATTTCTGAAAGACAGTTTCACTGGACATATGATTCTTGGTTGGCAATCATTTTCCTTCGGGATGTATATAGGTCATTGAAGTCTTCGTTCCTACAGTTTCTGATGAGAAATTAACATTTAATCTTATCAGTGTCCCTTTAAGGAGCTCTGCTGGCGTAATGGGCAGCTAATCCAAGACCAGCCGTTGGAAACCACCAGATGCTCTATGGAGAAAGACCAGACTTTCTGTGCCTTTAGAGAGTTAGACAAGGAAAACCACAGGGAAGAGTACGAGCCTAGTCTGTTGCCTATCCTGTAGGGTCACTGTGAGTTTTTAGCTGAGCGATCGATCCTCTGTCAGAGAGATTTCATTTTTTTTACAAGCTGCTCTCCTAATTAAAAAAAAATAACTTTAGTTTTAGAAAGTTTGGTTGTGAGATATCTTAGTGATTCGTCCCTCCACCCCCAAACCTACATGGGGTCCATTGACCTTCTTGTCTAACTCATTTTCTCATATTTGGGAAGTTTTCAGTCAATATAGTTAAAATATTCTCTTGGTATTTTTCTTTTCCCCACCTTTTATGGAATTCCTATTGAATGTAATTCTATTCCTCTTGAAGGTGTCCTACATAACTTTTAGACCTTCTTAATTTTCCTTTATGTGTTATTTTCTGATTTTTCTTCAAACAAGTGAGGATCAATGGATTTAGCCAGGGATTTGCCGTGTCTTTCTTCCATAGATTCCATCTGATTTCCTTGTCCTTTCATTTAGTTCTCTCTTTCTGATACAGTGTTGTTAATCCGGAGTGGGCGGAGAAGGAAGGTTGCTGTCTTTGTATATATCTTGTTTCTCTGCTTCAGATTGTTTTCCCTAACATTCCCAGGGTTCTGCCTCAGTTTTCTTTGGCTTTCGATATTTCTTTCGATATTTCCCTTGATCGATTGATAGACCCTCTCTATATGTCTTTTGAATTCCTAATCAGGCCATTCCAGTCTCGGTTTTCTATCTGTTTTGTTCATTTGCTTGAGCCATTGTGTTCTATTTCTTTATATTATTTGACATTGTCAGCTGTGTCGACATTTATTTTATTTATGGCTTGTTTGCTTACTCCCAATACTTTGTTTGGATTTGAAGCATTTGGGCAGGTGGACTGATTTGTTTTGCCAATTGTTCCTCTGGAGGTCCTGGAGCACTTTGGGCCAGCAGGGCAGTGACAAGGAAGCGGAAAGATGCTATTCTCTCTCTCTCTCTCTCTCTCTCTCCTTTCTCCCTCTCTCTCTCTTCTTCTATTTTCTGAAAGTGCTTACATACAATCCATAGTATATCATCCTTAGATATGGCTAAAATTCCCTAGCAAAGCCATCTAGCCAGAGCTTCTTTTCTTTTAGGGGAAAGTTGTAGCTATTCATTCGATTCTTTAGTAGGGAAAAGACTAGATCACCTGTTTTTTCTTGGGTGAGCTCTGGTAGTTTGTAGCTTTTTTTTTTTCAAAAATAAATCATTTTATTGGGGGCTCTATTAGGTAGAATAATATAGGGAAAGGGGCGTTCATCTTGTATGCTTGGAGATTGCAGTTAGCGCCATCGCCCATGTTCAGACGTCCAGGCTTCCGGCCAGGAGTGCTGCACCTGGGTTGGTTCACCTAGACCAGGCGAATTCAATTCAGCCAGTGGAGTCGATCAGGGTCATCAACCACACCTCCTCACCAAAGGACTGAAAAGGCAGGAGCCTGGAGCCCATCTCATGACTTCTTCAGCAGCTTCCTGCCAGGCAGACAGCGGTGAGGGACCCTGTGGGTGCCTGTGTAAACCTGAAACATTCTAACTTTCATAGAACTCATTTGGATTGCAAACCAGACTTCGATGTGAACTCTTTCTAGTGTGGAGCCAAGGATCGAGGTATATATCTCTTCTCTAGAAAACCTAACAGCTTTTACATATATTATAACAAACCATACATCTGTTACTTAAATGAACATAAACAATTATAGGCATCAACAATTTCTAAATATTTTTTCTCCTTGAGCCCTTTGAGATCAGCTCCTCTTTCCTCTCCCACCTTACCACTCCGGTGAACCCTTAATGTATTATGTATGGTCATTATTATTATGTATCCATCCCTTCTATCCCTTCACCTACTCTCCTGGTAGTCTTCTCCTGTGGGGAGCTGATTCTGTCGTCATTTCTATCCATTCCCCTCCCTTCCCATCCTCTCTCTTCATTCATATTCCTGGAATCTCTGCTCCCTTTACTATTTCTGAGGGGACTTGTCTTCCTGAATTCTGTATATTGAAAGTTCTCCTCTTAGTCACTGTCTGTACACCAGTCTGGCAGGAATTGCAAGATCGGGCTGTGATCACAATAGTGGGGATAGGAGGGATTAAAGAACTAGAGGAGTGTTATGTATTTCATCCATGTTAAACGGCCCCCTGGATGCACTTTCTCCTCCGTGCAGACCCTCTTCGTAGGGACATCTAATTCTCCGTGGATAGGCTCTGGGTCTCTAGCTTGAGTCCTCTCCATCACCTCGATGGGGTTGTTTATTTTTGGAATTCTGATGCCTTTTCCCATAGACACCTCATGGTCACACAGACTGATGTGTTTCTTCCCGGGGGTCTTTGCTGCATCCCTGTTAGATGATTGCTTGTTTGGCTTCAAGGTGTCAGACCTCAGACACTCTCACTTTTTAGAACCAGGCACCATCTGCTTTCTTCATCACATTTGTTTTTGCCCCCCGTTTGTCTTCAGATGCCACATTATTATTACAAAGGGTTCTTGTGTTGAGGGAATACTTAAGTAGAGGCTCACTGCCTCAAGGTATTGCTATTAAATATATGTACATAGACCTCTATAAATAGTTTTACTTCTTAGTTCTTTCCTCTATTTCCTTTTATCTTCCTCCTGTCCTACTGTCATGTCCACTCACTCCTTGTTTGCATTTTAGTAATTCCTCTAGCCTAGATTGCAGCTGCTCCATCACTACCAGGATTTCTGCTTCCCCTCACTGTCCTTGACTTCATTTGCTCGCTGCTCCTTTTTGTGCCTTGGATGTTTACTGATGGAGACAAGATGTTGCCAACAATGGGAGATGATTTAAAGGAAGCTTTCTTCAAAGGTACTATATTTTTCGTTTTGTTTTTTGTTTTTTCTTTGTTTTTTTGGGGGGGGCATCACTGCCCTCTGGTGGTCGTGGGAGCTACTCAGCGCTGCTCCTGAGAGCCGCCGCTGGATTTGAACCATAAAGCCCACTGGCTGCAGTCCTGCACTCAACCACTTATGCTACCAGGGCTCAGCGATACTATATTTCTCAACCAGGAAAAGGAAGAGAAAAGGGCTTTCAAATTAATTTTTTCTCCCTAAGGAAATAAGTAAGTGAATTTCTATTCACTGATGCTTGTGTGCTTCAACAACTGCATGATCCTGGCTCCCATGATGATGTATGTCT
The DNA here is from genome assembly GCA_004026705.1 of Nesogale talazaci. Taxonomy (NCBI): domain Eukaryota; kingdom Metazoa; phylum Chordata; class Mammalia; order Afrosoricida; family Tenrecidae; genus Nesogale; species Nesogale talazaci. The sequence continues at coordinate 27,830 of PVJH01007519.1, read as the reverse complement.
GTTGTCCTTGAGTCAACTCTGATTGATAATGGCAGGATAGGACAAAGTAGAACTGTCTTAAAGGTTTTTCAAGACTGCAATCTCTACAGAATCAGCCTGACACCTCTTTCTCCTGGGGAGGGGCTTATGGGTTGAGTTCCAATCTCTGACCTTTCAGTTAGCAATCAAGCACCCAAGTGCCACTAGGGATCCTCTGATGATAACTTTAAGGCCACATCAGTTTCGAAATAGCTTCTAAATTCCTATTTAGAAGGTTATTTTAGCATACTTTAAAAGATACCATCTTGGCATCCTCATTTTAAAGTTGTAAGTATGGTGATGGTACCCCTTACAGAACAGAAATGAATTGTTCTTGAATGGTTTTCTTTTAGCCCTGGTGGTATGGTGGTTTTGAACTGGTTGACCTTGAGTTAGCAGCCCAAAGTGTAAGGTAGGTTTAAAGTTTGAACTAAGTGCATAGTCATTTTTATTCTTGCAAGAGAATGACTTTGTATGTGAAGGGAAATTTCTAAATGTGTTTGTAAGTTTAACTTGTGGTGGGCAAATTGGTGACTTTTGTTGTCAGGGCCCATCAGAAAGCTGTTAATATAGTTTTGCTTATAAATAAACTTAAGTAAATTCCTAAGAAACAATGATTTGTCAGCTATTCAAGCCACACCTAGTAATTTCTCTAAATGATTTCATCTTCTGAAAGTGACCATGGGGGACTCACTACCACTTCCGTGAATGCTGAAAGCATAGCATGCATGTTGTATAAATAAAGCAATTATCAGTGTTAGATGTTGACAAGCTAGCTGTCATACTTTGTTGGTGTGAGTGTAAAAGTGAGACCAGGTTTCTGGCAGTTTGACAATATGTTGAAGGGTTTTCGAAAGTGTATCCCTTACCTGTTGTTGCCAACTTGATTCTGACTTGCGGTAAAGCAGTGGCTCTCAAGTGGTGGGTCGTGACCCCGATTCTTTCACAGGGGTCGCCCAATACATAAAAGTAGCAAAATTACAGCTATGAAGTAACAATTAAAATAATTTTATGGTTGGGGAGTGTCGCCAGAACATGAGGAACTATAATGAAGCGTCGTGGCATTGGGAAGGTTGGACACCACTGCCCTATAGAGCCTCCAGTACTGTAGACTGTCCTAGAAGTGGACTGTCACCTCGTTCTCCCTCTGAACAGCTGGTGAGTTCAAAAGGACAGCCCTGCTGCTCACTGGGACTCCTTTCCTACATTTTCCTTCCTAGAAATAGATCTAAAGATATAATCAGAGAGAGCAGGACAAAGGCATGTGCGTAAGGATATTTTTCTTAAATCATTTATTGGGCGCTCATACATCGTTTTTCACAATACATAAATAAGCATACTATGTCAAGCACCCTCACATGTCCACTTCTATTTTCATTCTCCAATTGTCTGCCTTTTCCCTTAAGCCCCTAGTATTGGCTTTTCCATCCCTTTCTCTCTTCCCCTGCTCTCTCCTCCCCACCAACCCTCAATACTTTATACATTGTTATTGTTCTGTCATATCTTACACTGCCCGACCTCTCCCCCAACCCACTCCTTTGGTAAGGATATTTTTCATCCTAACATTTATGAAAGTGAAGACCTGAACTCAGTCTCAAGATCCAAAAAGTAATCTGTGAAACAATTTATGACAAAATACTATGAACTGTGTTATTTGAAAAATGAAGCACAAAAAGGATTGTTTACAGTGTGATATTTTGTTATTACTATACACACACACACACACACGCACCTACCAGGAATAGCTAAGACTGGGATTAGTTATCTTTGGGTGATGGGTGAGTGATTTCACATCTTTGTTTATTGTTATTGTCAATAGAATACTCTATAATACACCTATTGTTTTCATTCAAAGACAAAAATACTTAATGCTACAGTTATCAGATGCCATTGCAGACTCACTATGCTTGCTACTTATGTAGATTGAGAAATCAATGATCGTGAAACTTGTAGACCAACTCTTTCAGCCCTTTAGTGAGAGCATTTCTGACTTAATGTATTGATCCACAGAAGACCTGGCTGATGGGCTTCATCAGTGCCTTTCAATCACATACGTTATTTGGCTAAAGGCCCCTTCATGACTAACCCAACAAGAACAATCTGATTGAGCCCAAGGCACTAACAACCACTAATCTTACTGGTGACAAGAAGCTCCTGATAAGGATGGGCTGAAGAGGTGAAAATGCGGGCAAGTTTGGGGATTTACCTTCACTTGAGACCATTTTCTTTGAAGGATTGGATATCCGATCTGATTTCATTTCCTTCAGATCTTTGAACAATTCCTTACACAAATCTGTGTGGAAGGGAAGGAGTTAAGTCTAGAAGCAATGCTTGATGTAAAAGTTGTTGGGGGGAATTGCTTATCTATTGAGCTGCTGACAGCAATGAACATTTTCTAAATACCTAAAGGAATGAAAGTAGATTGTCTCCCAGCAAGAGGATGACTGATGAAACTTGGTTATGCCTCTATTCGGTCAGATACATGTTTGAGTACACAGGCAAAGACCAAAACGCATCCACTCAGAGTCACCTTTTCAATGTGTCGCGAGTCTGCACCTGGTGTGTGGCCTACTTTACCTTCTTTGCTGGCCAACGAAAGATATTTATTTTGTAAAATAAGGTTCAACAAGGCAAAGATATCATCTAGCTAGACCAACATTCAATAGCTTCTGCAAATGGGTTGTTACTGGCATTGACATGCATTCTTTATTTTGGCCATGTAGGGGTAAAGTTATTCTCAAGGTTAAGTAAAGGTCACCTCTCACTGCAACATTGCCTCTCAGTGGTGACAGAAAAGCAAAGTTAAATGTTGGGCGCCTGGCCATTTCACTGAAGACACAAATGGCCTCAAGGTGTCTGTTCACACAAGCCGTCTGTTAGCTTTCCCATAATTGCACTAGATCAGTAGTGGAGTGAACGAGATTCTTCCCGCTGGAGCACTGCCCAGGGTTTATCATCCTTCACCTTGTGCGCCTCCCTGCCACAGGCATTTTTTTAAAGCTGTTTTATTAGCACTTCACCCACATGTCATACAACTCAATAATTCCATCATGTCAAGGAAAGTTGTAGAAGATTATCTTCCTGGTACTCATTCATGCAATTTTTTTCTCTTAATTGTGGCAAAAAATATACACAACAAAACATTTTCCAGTTCCACAACTTCAACATGAATAATTTAGTGCTATGGATTGATTATACTCTTCATGTTGTACAACATTATTGATATCCTATTCCAAATTAATCGATCACCATTAACATAAACACAATGCACCCTCAGCAATAAGTCTTTCTCTTTCATCTATGGTAAACGTTGGTCAAGGTGTTGTGAGATTTTTAGTAGTTTTCTTCATATAGTATTCACATATACACTTCAATGGTTAAGTTGCTTTTCAAAGGGGTTCTATGTACAGCATCACAATCAGTTCTCCTGCTTCCTTCCCAGGGCATTCTTCCTACCACCTCTCATCTTGTTCATGTGTCTTTCATGCCCTTCAAGTGGAATTTTCACATTAGACTGTGATGGGGAAATGTAGTCTGAATTTTCTGACTAATTTCGGCATTGTTAGCAACTCCAGAAAACAATGGTAATTCATCAAATTCTGATGGTAGAAAGCAAATAATGTATCATAATGCAATAGCCCTAGTAAGGCAATATTAATAGTAATGGCAAGGTCATGCAATAGTAATTGAAGGTTGTCTCAGAATGGCCACATTGATCATTCTAGATATCTAGGTCATAAGTGATTGAGCTCCTTAAAATGTTTTTAACCCTCTAATTCAGTGGTTCTCAACCTTCCTAATGCCATGACCCTCTAATACCATTCCTCATGTTGTGGTGATCCCTAACCATAAAATTATTTTCGAAACTATAACTGTAATTTTGCTACTGTGAAAGAGTCATTCGACCTCCAAAGGGGTCTTGACCCACAGATTTAGAACCACTGCTTTCATTGTTTCCTCAAAGTAACTTAATTGTGACACTTCTGGTGACCCATACTCAAGACTCACTGCCATGGAGTCTATTTTGATGCATAGTGACAGTAGGGGAAAAAGTAAAACTGCCCCTGTGTATTTCCGAGACTGTAAAAAGGCTCATCTTTCTCTTCTGAAGTGTCTGATGGTTTCAAACTGCTGACCTGTGAGCAAACCAGCATGTAACCCACCACTCTACCAGCGCTCCTAGTGATGCCAGAGAGGCATCTTCAAATGTTATCATTCCCTCGCCATACTATTAGCCCTCCTATCAAGGACCTGAGGGCAACAGGATGGATCAGACAAGTCCCCATGCAGACAGTGACAAAATACTTGTGTGAACAAATGTGTGCTCCATAGGGTTTTTTTCAGAATGAAGTGGAAGCACAGAAACCAGGTGCCACTGAATGGACACGGATTCCTGGCGATCTGTGTGTGTCACAGCAGAACTATGCTCCATGGGTGTCAGCGACTGGAGGGCTATGGGATCATTCTTCTGAGGCACCTGTGGGTGAATGCAAAGCTTTTATCTTTTGGTTGATAATGGAATTCTAATCATTCATAGCACAAAGGACCTCCACAGGAGTGATTTCGGGACAGGATGGGAGGTGGGTCAGGGAGTGTTTAGAGACTAGGCAGTTTCTGTGAGGTCTTGGGCTTTATCCACTCAACGGATTGAAACCAATAATCCCAGGGTAGAGATAGTCATCGAGCAGGTGAGAGAACAGTTTTCTAAAGATGTTACAACAGAAACACCAGTGGGTACCTTAAAGAGCAGAAGGTAACTTTTCACACTGTTCTAGAGGCTAAAAGGTCCACGTCAAAGTCTCAGTGGTGTGGATGCCTTCCTTGCCAGTAACCCTGGGGATTCCTTGGTGACCCTCACATGGCATCTGTCATCCCCTGTGTTTCATCTGCTTTCCAGGTCCTTGGTGGCACCAGCAGTTTTCCCTCAACTGCTAGTCTAAAGGCTGGTAGTTCAAACCCGCTCGTGGTTCTGAGGCAGCTGGGTCTGTTGCCCTGGATTTACTTCCCCTATGAGGACAGTCAGGAAAGCTCTGTGGAGCATTTCCTCTCTGCCATTCTTGATGCCACCGTAAGACACATTTGATTCCACAGTAAGAAGGTGGGATTTTGTTTTGGTACCTCAGGATTCAGGTTAGCACTCGCCTTCATCAGACAAAGGAGCCCTGGCAACACCAATCAAAATAAGCTAATTGAGTACTCAAGGACCAATTTTCCAAAAATGAAAGGGAAATAAAATGTGATTAGCCGTTTTCAGGTTGGGATGCTCCCTGTTCAAGAACAGCTCTTCATTTGACACCAAAATACCAAACCCAACTCAGTGCCGTCAAGTCGATTCTGACTCCTGGCATCCCTAGAAGACAGGGTGGAAGTGTCCCTGTGAGTTTCCTGGACTGGAACTCTATGAGACGGAGTCGCTGATGGATTCAAACTGGTAGCCCAATGCATAAGCACGATACTGTCTGACTTGCTCACCGCTTCCTCCCCTCACTCCAGGGCCACCACCCCTCCCTGGACAGGAAGTTAATTTCCCAGGTGTGACCCAGTTCTCCCTCTCCTCTGTTGATTATTCAGGACAGTGTGGTTTCTCTTCTCCCAAAGATTCTTCCCAGGACAACTGTGAAGAGGCAAAGGAGAGCAGATGGCATTTCAAATGTCAGGGAGCACCACCCAGCTTGAGAGCCAGGGCATAGGAAGAGAGGACTGTTTAGTGGAAAGGACCCTTGGATACGCCTTAGTTCTCTCAATGTTAACCAAAACCAAGTAATTTTTGAAATTGGGTGTACTTCCGTGTACCAGCCACTGAGCCTTGCTTCTAAGGATAAGACGATCAACTTAAAAGACCGGGTCCCTGGTCTCTTACAGCCTGTGTGATTGGACACGTGTAGAACAGCATTCTCTTCTCCTGGGTGCTACCACAAAGAAGGAAAGAACTCGCTAATGGACAGGAGACTTTTTCTGCAAAGTCAAGGGAAGTCACTCTGAAGGCTCTGAAGTCTACAGGGAGAGGGGAAGCTGTGGTGTTGGAAAAGTGTTCAAGACTAAAGAAATGATCTGAAGTGGGAAGACTAGATCACGTGGTGATCTGAAAGAAGGTCAATGTGGTCTGGGCTGTGAGAGAGAAGGTACACTAATCAGGGTTCTCTAGAGTGACAGATCAATGAAAACCAATCTAGTAAAGTGTCTGAGGTTTATCTGAAATGATTGGTTCCCGTGACTGTGGGAGTTCCCATGATAGCTGGCAAGTTTGAAATCCAGAAGGGCTGCTGAGAACTCCAGAAGTTTTGTTCGAAATTGGTCAGCCAGGTACCAGGTTGGTAACACCAGTAGGATATTTATGTACAACCCTGAAGCAGAATTGTTGCCCCTCAAGAAAGCCTCAGTGTTTGCTCTTAAGGACTTTGACTCATCTGATGAGGCCCACCCTCATGGTGGAGGGGGGCGATCTTTTGGGATCATCTGATTTCTATATTAATCACATGGAAACACGTTCATAGCATCTACACAAGGCCCAGGTATTGAACCAAAGCCAACCTAAGTTGACCCATAAAGCTGATCCTCAGGAAAGGTATAGGATGTGAGGGGAAACTGGAGAAGTGAGAGGGATTCATGAAAGGGGTTTTAGAGGTCACCTCAACCCCATCTTTGTCTGTCTTATTCTTCATTCTTCTTCACTCATTAGCTCCCAGCCTTCTCTCACCTCATTATCCTCTCTAGAATCTTTCTGATTTTATAAGTCACTCAGATTAAACATGCCTGAAGCAACATCCACACCAGGGCCCCACCATAAGCTTCATTTTCTTTGTCCTGCCTGCCCGACCACGGATCACGGCTACCCTGGCCTTTACCCCGGTCTCCTTTGACTCCCTCGCCTGATCCTGCATTTCTCTGTCGCCCTGTGAAATATGGCCTTGAGTTTCCCTGATGTATGGAAATTCCACTCTCAAAAGCCAGAGAGGAATGCCAGGACCTTCCTCATTTTTCATCCTCTGCAAGTTTTCCGCACCATTAATCACCCCTGTTTTCTGGCAGCCCTCTTCCCTCGCCTCCTCTCAAGCCGAGTCGTTCTGCTTCTCTGATGTGTCTTTTCAGCCTCCTGATCTTCCTCTTCCTGCCTCTTGAAAGCTCTCTCAATCTTTTCTCCCCTGACAAGGATATTAAATCAGGGGCTTCAGCATTTCTGCCTAGAAGTCTCTCAGTACCTAGTTTCTCCTTTCCGGTTCCTCCTGGATTGCCTACCATTCGCTTTGCCTTTCCACTTCACCTGCCACCTCCTGAGATTCGTCCTGTTTCCCCCTCGCATTTCTTGTTTTGCACACATGGATCCTGCTAGATCTGGCAAAACCCCCACCATACTCTTCCTGGGTTTTGGTGTTTCGGGTTCTGGCAATGCTCCAGCTGTGGGAGCTGCCCTCCTTCCGTGTCCCACAGAGCATAGTGTATGCTGCTTTTATTATGTCCTGAGGCTGTGATGCTATGTAATTGGTAAATTATTCAGCTTACCACCCCCTCGTCAGAAAAAAAGAGAAAATTACATTAGTGGCACCTAGAAATGAAAAACATTTGTATTATGTAGACCCTAATCTATAGGATAATTAAAAACATTTGTACTATGTAGACGTTAATCTATAAGATAAAGTAGAAATATGTCCTTTGCAACCCCCCCTCCCACTTCCCAGATCATTGTAGTGCTGTCTTCACTAACCCCCGGGGAGTGATATTGACCACTTGGGAAATATAATATAAATACTCCATTATCTGTCCCTTACTTTCCTGGAGCTGGGGGTTCTTTGAGAACAAGAATTATGTTTTTCATTTCTGTGTTTTGAACCTCTGGAATATGGTTGCCATGTGATACTTTATAGATGTTTGTTGAATGAAAGCACATATGCCCACCTGCCTGAATGACTGCAGCAGATAAAGGAGAAATGTACTGTAGGGAAGGCAGTGAGTCACCATAGTAACATCAGTGCTGGAGTGACGCAAGCCAGTGCTGATGTCTTGGGTTTGAGGTGTGTAGCCCCGTGAGTTTGGTGCAGGATCTGAAGAGGGGAGGGAGGAGCTGGAAGAGCTGGAAGGTTGTGCCTGCAAACTCCTGGCCTCAGAGCCAGTGTTCTCTCTCATATTGTCAGGTAGACCACACTAAATGAAGGGCGAGGAGGCAATACAATAAATGATACTGAACTCTGATACCAAATTAACAATGTAGAGTGAAAAATAGACAATCGGTGAGATTTGGGAACATGAAGTACTGTGACATTTGTTATACTTCCAAAGATGAGGATGAGTTACCCAGAGTGCATACATGGATGGAACCTTTTGCAGATAGGTTGGATGTCATGTACCAAGTGCCTTAAAGACGTTCTTTGATTCTGTAATAATTCCAATTAAGGAGCCTGGGCTATATGATACAGGAGACCTTGAGGTGTCGTAGTGGTTTCTTGTTAGGCTGCTAACCACAAGGTTGGCAGTGGGAAATTATCAGCTTTTGTGCTGGAGAAAGATGGGGCTTTCTGCTCATGTGAACACTCAGTGTCTCAAAGCCCACAGGGCAATTCTACCCAACTCATCGGGTCACTGGTGACACAGTGCAGGAATTGTTCTCAGTCTGATCCCCTCTCTCCCTCCCCACTAGGATGAAACACAAAGTGAGCACAGCAGAGCAGCAAGGGGAGCAAAGCAATGAAGTCCCTAAGGAATCCCCAAAATAGACTTCTGATTCAGGGGGCAAAGGCATGGCACCTCATCAGACCCTATCAGAAAGCAATCATAAGGGTCAGCAGACACACCCAGAAAAAAATTTTTTTTTGCATCAGGTGAACTTTATTCTCGTGATATCTTTGTTTTTGAACTACTTTAAACAGCGTTTGCAGCTTAGGGTTTTTTTTCCCCCCTAATGATATTATTGGGGGCTCTTACAGCTCTTATAACATTTAATACATCATTTGTAACAAGCATATTTGTACACATGTTGCCATATTCATTTCCAAATATTTCTACTTGAGCCCCTGATATAAGCTCTTTCCCCCTCCTTTTCTTTTTTTTCACACCCAGAAATATTTATAAGCTTCCCCCTTCCCCCTGTCTATCTTATATAAAATAAGCAGGATTGTTTACAATCCTGAGGAGAGAACAACCGGATTGATGGTTGTAGGGGGCCTTGGGAGAGGAAGAAGGTGGAGGAAGGGAGGGGAGAGCCAACAAACCCAGGGACAAGGGAAAAAAGAAATCTAGCCAAGAGGTATTACTGAGGACCAGATGAAGGTTGAACATCATAGTGGGACAGGAGGAAGGTAAAAGAAAATAAGGGAAAGAATTAGGAGGTAAAACATATTTACTGAGGTATAAATATAGGCATGTATAGATGTCAATATATTAATATATAATGATAGGGATATAGGTCAATGTATATATATTGTGTTTTCCCAAAAATAAGACACTGTCTTGTATTTATTTTTCCTCAAGAAAATACACTATGGCTTATTTAAGGTGATAACTTATTTTTATTGAGTATGGTACAACGATCCACACTTATTCAAATATAGTTAAGTCATCTTTTTCTAGAGCATAGATCCACAGTGCTCAGTAAAGCGGCAGCCACAGTTTTCCTTCTTCCCCCTGAGGACACACAATCCCTACAGCAGTGTCCTGCTCCTCACTTCACACTCTGTCTCTCTCTCTGCCTCAGTGTTTAGCATGCACAGAATGACAGGGACCTGATGGGGAGTTGAGCGTGTGGATGGGGCTGCCTGCACCTCTCCGGTCACCCCCGAGATAGTAGCTGCCATGATGGGGCAGAGGAGAAGGGCTGCTCGCCTTTGTGACCGCTCCACACCAGGACACTGCATAGCCACACCTATCACTATGTCTTATTTTCAGGGTATGGCTGATATTGCCCAAATGCTTAGAAATCCTTATATGGCTTATTTTATGGGTATGTCTTATTTTCGGGGAAACACGGTATTTATATGTTAAGTATTAACATAACAGACTGACATTAAACCTCTACTGAAGCCCTCCCTTAATGCAAAAACACTGTTCTAATACCCTGGCATTTTGTGATGCTCACCTTTCTCACACAATTGCTGAAGACAAAATGGGCCCATAAGTGAATGTGGTGAGGGAAGCTAATGGTGCCTGGTTATCAAAAATCTAGCATCTGCTGTCTTAAAGACCTGAAGCTAAACAAGTGGTCATCTATCAGAGAAGCAACAAAACCCACATGGAAGAAGAGCACACCAGCCTGTGTGATCACGAGGTGTCAACAGGATCAGATCAGGTATCAGGCATCCAAAGACCTCAAACTATCCTATCGATGTGGAGACCCAAAGCCCATCTGTAGATGATTGGACATCCCCTCACAGACGGGTCACAAGGAAGAGACAAGCCAGGGAGCAGTACAGCACTGATGAAACATTCTTCTACTTCTTTCGTGCTTCCTCTTCCCTCTCAGCCCCGCCTCAGTCCCCTCCACTATCATGACCCAGTTCTACCTTACACATCTGTCCAGACTGGTTCAAAAAAGAGCTCTTGACACATGGAATCCAGGACAGATAAACCCCTCAGTAAAGGGAGTAGCAATATCATGAGGGTAGGGGGAAGGTGGGGGGAGGTAGGGGGTGAACAACAGAAACATGAGTGAAAGGAGACAGCAGACAGTGTAAGATATGAAAATAACAATAATTTATAATTTATCAAGGTTTCATGAGGGTGGGAGGTTGGGGAAAAGAGGGGGCAAAGAAGCTGATACCAAGGGATTAAGTAGAAAGAAAATGTTTTGAAAATGACGATGGCAAAAAAAAGGAAAATGATAATGGCAACATATGTACATATGTGCTTGATACAATTGATGTATAGATTGTTTTAAGAACTGAAAGCCCCCAATAAAACTATTTTTATATATATTTAAACAGTTATTGTCTTGGAAACCCCTAGGAGCAGTTATCCTATTTATAGGGTAATTATGAGTCAGAATTAATTGAGTGTGGGTTTTTTTTTTTTTTGAGATTTCATTGAAGTTGAAATTCTGAACACCAAGTCTGTGGGAAGCTACTGTTACAGTGAAATCTGAAGATTCATTGAATCTCTATGTGGACTTAGTGTCCATTGAATTCTTTGACCATGAATTGGCCATGTGAATTGTAATGTGCCCGGGTAGAGTGCATTAGCAAAGGGGTTATAACCACTCACCTAGGCAGTCTGGGGAGGGTCAGCCTCGCCCACAGGGGCTCACCTAGGTGAGTTCTTCGATGGAATTTTGGGGTACTAGGGGAGAATGGTCATGAATCACATCCTGACTGCCTTGGTGGGAGGGCCCTGGACCAATCTTGCAAGCTCTGTCTGGCAGAATGTACAAATCCTAATCTGTACCACCAGCGGCGAGGATGACTTTTCTCCAATCTGTTAGTTTGCTAATGTTTCTCCAATCGGTTGTGTTCCATGTGCTGTTTAGGTTACAGATTCTCTGTACACTGTGCACACCATTATGATCTTGTGCTGATGGCCTCATCCTGTCCTCAAGACTTAATACATGTCCTCCATAAATTACATTTGTGATGTGGGATCCTTTTTGTCCCTGCAACAAGGAGAAGGACACAAATGCACCAACCTTAGCCACAAAGATGTTCAGTGTGCCGATTATTTAAAATAAGAGACAGGTGCAGATGGCACCTGTCAGGAAGCCAGGAGTCCTGGTGGTGTGGTGGTTATGCGTCGGGCTGTGAGCCACGTGGTCGGCAGTTCAAAACCGCCAGCAACTCCTCCGGAGGAAGAGCGGACTCTCTAATCTCATAAACAACGACAGTCTTGGAAATTCAGTGAGAGGAGTGGGATTCATCCTCTCTCTTCTCACATCTCTGCCTCTGTGATCGAAATGCTCCTGCCATTCTCTCTTCTCCTTTCACAGACAGGAAGAGGAGTGACTTATCTGATGGATAAAATGGGCAAGGCGTGAGGACACAAAGCTGTCTGCACTCTCCCTGGACTGTTCAGGTTGCAGCCTACACAGCTTCTGCTGTCCCTATATGCAGCTGGCTTGGCCAGGCCTCTAGATTTTCAGACCCAGCTTTCTTCATGTTAGAAGGAAATTCGATTTGTTATCTTTCAAGTTTAAGTAGCATTTTAAATCTGGCTTCATCCATTTCATGGATTGAACTGTGTCCCCTCCAATAAGTAACAACTGGGGTAGGCCATGATTCTCAGGATTATGTAACTATCTTTCATTTTGTGATCCAGTTACCTTATGTAACTCTACCTTATGTTATAAATCCTGACCTCTATGATGTGAATGAGGTAGGATTAGAGTCAGTTATATTAATGTGGAAGTTTACAATCTATGAGCTATAAGCAGTGGTCAGATTCAAATAATTTAATAACCAGTTCACTGCCCTAATGACCATCTTAAGTATAAAAAGGGTATACTAACAGGTAGTTTATTATTTCATACAGTTAACTCCTAAGTAAGAACAATATAAAAGGTACACAAAACTAGATTATGTTAGAATAAGATTTTAAAAATATTTATTTTTAATATTTAATTTTAAATATTTAATGAAAAATATTAAATAATACCTGACAAAAATTAACTATATGGTGTCCTCTTTTGCAATATCCTTTGTTTTTACCCAAGGATAACTGGCTGTGTGATTTATCCTTGACCATCTTTGAACTGTAGAAGTAGGAATCCATTCCTTTAGAGGAAGGTCAATTAGACAATAGTCACCGTGTTTGATATATTAGAAAGAGGCAACTTTTCTTCTCAGAACATTTTACGTTTATCTTTGAAAAATCCTTTTTCACTTCGACTGAACTTACAGAAATTGTTCTGACAATATTTTTTAGCGCTTTAACACTTTCAGGAATTGTCTAATTCACTCATAATTATCTCATGGGGATTTAGGGCATAACACAAAGCTAAAATGTATGACAGAGTGTCACTCTCTGGTTGTTTGGCATTTTTTTCTCTTTATATGTTTGCTTACTGAAGCACAAACATGAGGCTATAAGTAATATTTAATCAAAGGTATAATGAGTTTTATGATAGGAACAGAAAAATATTATAAGCACCTTTCCATTTAATTTTTTATACCTATGGTTGGAATGAGCATTATTCCGGGTGCTTAGAATATGCTGCAAGTGAATGTTAAAAAGAGGAAAGGGGCTGAGCCCCGGTGGCGTAGTGGTTGTGCGCAGGACTGCGGCCCACTGGGACGGAGGTTCAATTCCAGCAGTGGGGCTGGGCCTCCTACTCCCACCACCGGAGAGCAGTGATGCCAAAAAAAAAAAAAAAAAGAGGAAAGAATGTAAATTTGTGATTTCCACATTGGGTGGCTGCCCAGCTGCTCACCTTAGAGAACCTTGCTTACAAGGACCATTTTAACAACCAGTTCACCAAATTCAACAAAAAAAATCATGCAACAGTTCTGCTGAACTGCTATGCACCAGCTAAATCTCCCCATTGGAAAGAAGGGATTACAAAACAGAGATCTTCGGGATCTCAGCACTACTAAGAAAGAACAGATCATGACCTTTGGACCTAGGGTCTTAATGTTGAGAACCTCTTAAACCCAAAGAAAGATTGGTGTCAAGACACATGGAGATCTCCAGGACATGCTGAGTCTACAGTGCTGAAATGAGAAAAGGACTTGTTTCCTAAATGATGAGCCAATAGAGAGAGAAAGCCTTCCCCCCAGAGCAGCACTCTGCATTCAGACTTTCAGCCTCCTGGACTGTGAGAAAGTGCATTTCCACTTGTTAAAAAGCCAGCCACTTGTGGGATTTCTGCTATGGCAGAAGTAACTATGACAAATAACCATGCTAATCAGTAATAAAGTGAACACTGTATTTAAATTCCTGCCATCTGCCTAAATCTATCATAGCACAGCAATGAAGATGAGGGTGACTGAGTTTCCCTCAGAACCTGCCACTTCATGGTGCATTCACTGAGAACAGTCAAAAGAGGTGGCATTAAGAACCAGGGACGGACGGGGCATTTTTGAGGCAGCTGCAGCAGCTGGTCTACCACTGGTTGGTCAGTTTGTCTTATTGTGGTGGCTTGTGTGTTGCTGGGTCACCTACAGTGAACAGGTTTCAGTGGAGTTAGACTAAGAACAAGTTCTGAAGAAGAAATAGGCTGTCCACGTTTAAGAAGAGGTTAGAAAGCTGCTGAACATTGTCTGATATAGTGTTGCATGATGAATATGTAAGATGAAGTTCTAAGACATTCAAAATATGACTGAGGAAGAGGTGCCTTCTCAAAGTAGAGTGAACCATAATGACGTGGATGGAATAAAGTTTGGGAGATGTTTAGGGACACAACTCAGAATAACAGCTGCAAACATCTCTTAAGAACTGGAATGTCTAATGTACAAAGTACGAATCTAGGCATGCTTGGTAGAGTAGGAGGTTAGCAATAAAGATGAAGACCCTTGAGAGATTGGTGCCGTGGCTGCAACAAGGGGCTCAAATTTCCCAATTATGAGGATGATGCAGGACTGAGCAGTGTTTTGTTCTGTTGTACAAAGGGTCTCTAGGACCCAGAACCAACTCCATGGGACCTAACAATAGCACCCAGCTGGATTGATAGCAGGCTGACTCAACCCCCCTAAAAAATAAACAGAAAACTTCTTGTCAGATAGGGGGTGACATAGTGCATCCCCAGGCCACACTTCACTTTGGGTCAGGGCAGCGACCCTCAGTAAGAATCTTGCATTCTACTCTAATCCCCTCACCAAGGATTCGCTAACCCCATCGGATCACGTCATGGGGACTTACATCAGCACATAACTGTCAAATGCATAATTGACAAACCATAAGAATCATGCTTGAGCCACGTTGACACATTTTGGGGGGGACATAATTTCACTTGTGACAGGAAGTATACCTATTGAAAAAAGAGGGTTCACCGACCCACCCTCAGGATCATGTGAAAGAGACGTCAGCTTAGTCCAAAGAGGAATTTGTTTAAGAATCAGAACTGTTTTCTGTAACACCATCATTTTGGCTCAATACCTTTCTGGCCCTAGTTGATGTTTCCATCACTTCTCTGGCATGGTGGGACTCATGTAAGTGTGGGGCATGGAAGAGAAGAGAAATTTGGCTCATCGTGCCTGTATCAATACAAGTGATAACTAAGCATACTCTCTCCTTGTCCGTGGGGCCTGGTTCAGAGGCATCTCAAAGTGCTTTTCTTTGAAAATGAACTTTCATCACATGAAGCCATTGACATTTTAGGATGTATTTTTTCCCCAATGTAATGACTCCGACTTTTATTATTTTAAAAGATGAGACAAGTAAAATTTTACCTCTTCTGAAGCAGTGAATAATATCAGTTAGCACAACGGAGTTAATTCAACGACAGAACCCCAGCAACGACTGCAGCCCAACTGTTGTCCCGGCAGGACAAATCTAAGACTCTCTCCTCACATTCCATCAACACTGCACTGTCAAGTGTATCAAGCCCATCAAGTACATCAGGTATGGTTAGTACAGTGCACTGCATTCTGAGGCAACTTATGTAGGAATTCCATCTATTTGAGTCTTTTAAATGCTATGCATATAGGGTAACATGGATATTTTTGTGTCCTACTGACTGGTCAAATGGACTATGTAATACATTTTGTATGAAGTCAGTCTGTTTCAGGAGTGATATCCATTTTATTGGGAGCCTAGGCAGCAATTTCTTGAGGAATTTTCTGCTCCACCCTTGAATATGATTGAAGACTGAATTCAGGGCATCGATGCAGCCGGAACATGGCTAGAACTTGGATACAAATAAAAACTTCAAGGATACCACATTCTGGTCAATCTGATCTGCACACAGGTGCATGTTAACAATCAAGGAGACAGTCCTTGGAAAATAATGTTTATGCTGGAGTTTGTTTGATCTCTGTTCTTTACTTTGTTTTTACTCTTTATTTTTACTCTTTTTTTTTTTTAATTAGGCATCACTGCCCTCTGGGAGGAGTGGGAGGCCCAGCCTTGCTGCTGCTGGATTTGAACCACTAAGCCAGTCGGCCACAGTCCCACACTCAACCACTACGCTACCGGGCTCAATAGATTTTATTTTTACAGCACCAGATAACCTGGTTTTTTAGATAATATTGTTTCAAGAATATTACGTAAAAATATTCTGAGTAAATGCAACCAGTCACATATTCCCATACTTGAACATGAATAAAAAGAGAGAATACAGCTCAGTTCTTCTTAAAAATTTTTTTCAATAATTTTATTGGGGGCTCTTACAGCTCTTAAAACATTCAGTATATCCTTTCTATCAAGCACATTTGTACACATGTTGTCATCTTCATTTCCAAATATTTTCTACTTCAGCCCTTGGTATAAGCTCCTCTCCTCCCCCGCTTTAAAAAATCACTCCACTGGGGGCCCATACAACTCCCATCACGATCAACACACACGGCAACTGTATGC
This sequence comes from Nesogale talazaci, assembly GCA_004026705.1. NCBI lineage: Eukaryota > Metazoa > Chordata > Mammalia > Afrosoricida > Tenrecidae > Nesogale > Nesogale talazaci. The sequence goes on along the minus strand of PVJH01007519.1, from coordinate 11,387 downwards.
ATACCATATCTGCACACCTGTTGCCATCAATACCCCCAAAACATCCTCCTTCCACTTAGGTCCCTAGTACCAGCTCCCCATATTTCCCCTTCTTCCCCCTCCCCCATGAACCCTTAAAATTTACACAGTTATTACCTTTTCATATTGTACTCAGTCCGTTGTGTCCATTCACCCACTGTCCGCATTCCCGAGAGATCACATGCCTGAGCAAGCTGTAGCCCTCCGCTTTCCTACAGCTCCACTCCATGTGCTTCTCATTCCTCTGCCTCTCCATTCATTTATAGCAACAATTGACTCTATAGGGAACCTTTCTTTTAATTGAAGGTGAAGGTCCTTACTCCTTGGTCATCTTCATATGGCATGGCATTTCTCATCCCCCATCTGTGGTTTCATCTGTTTCTTTCTCTCTCAGAAAAGGTCAATTAAAGATATACTCCACATAAACACTCCCTCGTAGGAGTCTCACAAAGCTGGGGAGAGGATAATTTGGACAACCGCTGTTCTTCTCCAGTGAATGACCACTTCCCTGATAGGAGTCGAATGAGTAGCTAAGTCATAATTCTCAGTCTTGGGGGAACAATTTAAGTATCTGGAAAACATTAAACAATTACTTACCTTGTTTAGGTGAATAAAGAAATCCTATAGGATTGCTACCAATCAGAATCTATTCAATGGCAGTGAGAACTAAGACATCTCAGGGGAGGCCCAGGAACATAGCTATCTACATGTCCAAGGGCAAGTCTAAAAGTACTACTATAAGACTATAGAAACCTTTACCAAAAGTATCAAAATTTGGGGCTTTTGTTTCTCCCCTAATCCTTCCATATAGCCTATACAATTGGTGTGCATATGTATCTCTCGTGTCCACTGATGCAGTCATGGTGTCAATCTGTCTTTTTGAGGGCTTTCCCATCCTTCCCTTCCACTTTACCAAACATGATGTTCTCCAGTGACTGGTCTCTCCTGACAATATGTTCAAAGCATGTAAGACAAAGCCCTGTCATCTGTGTCTCTAAGGAGCACTCTTAAGAGTGCAACACAGATCGGTTTGTCCTTTTAACGGTACATGGTACTTTCTTCTTCAGCATCACAATTCAAACACGTAGATTTTTCTTCAGTTTTCCTTATGCAATGTCTAGCTTTCACATGCATGTGAGGCAATGGAGAATGCCAGGCCTTGGGTCTGGTGCTCTTTAGTTTTCAAAGTAATATCCTTGCTTTTTACTGCTCTAAAGAGGCATTACACAGAAGATGTACCTAATACAATTTGTTCTTTGATCTCTGAACTGCTGTTTCCATGAGAATTGTTAATGAAACCTAGAGAAACTAAGACAAGTTTAGCAATTGAATTTGTCTGAAGCCATCCACTGATGAGAGACATTTTAAAACATTTTGTTTATAATAATGTTGGTAGGTATCATTGAGTCCATCCTGATTCATAATCATCCTGTGTACTGCAGAACAAAACCGTGCCCATTCCTAAGCCATCCTCCTAGTTGCCAAGTTTGAGGCCATTGCTACAGCCACTATGTCAGTCCATCTCGAGAGTCTTCTTTCTGCCCCTCTACTTCAGCAAGCATCATGTCCTTTTCCAAGGACTGGCCTCTCCTGATAACATGTCCAAAGTATGTGAGACGAAGTCTTGTCATCATTGCTTCTAAGAAGCATTCTGGCTGTACTTCTTTAAAGGCAAGTTGTTTGCTCTTTTAGCAATTATGGTATTTTTCATTATTCCTTGTCAGAAGAACCATAATTCAAGTGCCTTGACTTTGCTTCAGTCTTCCTTTTGCAACATCCACCTTCCATGAGGTGATGGAAAATTCTATGGCTTGAGTCAGGTGTACCTTAATCCTCAAAGTAACATCCTTACTTTTCGACACTTTAAAGAAGTCTCGTGCAGTAGATTTACTCAATACAGTGTGTCCTTTGGTCTTTTGATGGCCGCTTCCCGGAGAATTGTGGATCAAAGCAAGACAGAAGCCTTGGCAACTTCAACCTTTTCTTCTTTTGTCATGATGTTACCTACTGGTTAAGTTGTTCCATAGTAAAGGTCATAATCCTTGATCTTCATCAAGTGCTTTAAATCCTCACTTTCAGCAAGTAAGGTTGTATTATCTGTACATTGCAGGTTAATAAGTCTACCTCCAATCCTGAAGCCACATTCTTCTGCATATAATCCAATTTCTCTGGTTATTTGTTCAGCACACAGATCAAATAAGTATGGTTGGAGGATACAATTCTGAAGCATTGGAAGAAGTGAAGAACTGGAACCCTTTCCTGATTTTAAACCATGTAGCATTTCCTTCTTCTGTTCGCACAACTGTCTCTTGATCCATTGTCCGGATTCTGGATGAGCACAAGTGTTTTGGAATTCCCATTCTCCTCAAGGCTTATAGTTTGTTACAATTCATACAGTTGAATGTCTTGGCATAGTCAATACAACACACTAAACATCTGTGTGGTGTTTCGCTTGCCATGACCCATTGGACATCAACAATGATGTCCCTTGTTCCATGTCCTCTTCTGAATCTGGCCTGAATTTCTGGCAAAAGCTCTGTTAATGTGCTGTTGCAATCATTGTTGGCTGACTTCAGCTAAACTTTACTTTTGTGTGGTATCAGTGATATTGTTCTATAGTTTTAGCATTGTTGGGTTACCGTTCTTTGGAATGGGGCCAAATACGGAATCTTACAGTAAGTTGGAAGTTGCTGTCTTCCAAATTTCCTGGTACACATCAGTGAATGCTTCCAGCGCTTCATCGGCTTACGGAACCATTTCAATTGGTATTCCAGTAGTTCTTGGAGCTATGTTTTTGGCTAATGCCTTCAGTGCAGCTTGGAATTCTTCAGTGGTTCTTGCTCAAATGCTACCTCTTGGTTGCTTAGAATAAACTTGTGCATGTAAGAACTGGAACCCTAGTAGCAATATTTTTTGGTTACTGTTGTATCAGTTATTCATCTATAAATAAAAGGGTGCTTCAAAGAGTTCATGGACTAATTCCATTGTCTCACAAACTCTCTGAAGCTCCCTCATGATTGAGGGTGTCTATATTTCTACTGCTATTGAGTTGATTCTAACTCATGACCCTATACAGGGTTCCCCCACTCTTAAATCTTTATGAAAACAGCTAAATCTTTCTTCCAGTGAGCTGGTAGGTTTGAACCTTTGATTGCGTGGTTAGGAGCCTAACACCTAACCCACAGCACCATCAACATGCCTTGTAATTCTGGGGGATGTTTAGACTCTGGTCTAAACTACAGTCGTTTCTTGCCTGAACTAACACAGTAGTCTCCTCTCTAATGGACACCCTTATTTCCTCTATTCTTAATCTTTGCCCTGAATTCATTCTTCAACCAGCAGACTTCCCTCTTACAAACAAGTCAGACTATGCCACCCTTTCCTTAAAGCCTTTCATCAGCTTCTTACTTAAAATACTTCCAGTTCATCCCATTTACACTTAAATCCAAACTTCCTTGACTGGCATTCCAAGCTTCTGCAGGCTCATTCCTGTTCACGTGGGGTGCACTAGGTCTGCTGCTATCTCACTCTTCTGAACACACACCAAGCTCGCTCTCACTTCTGAGTCTTTGGCGAACTGCTTCATACCTGGAAGCTCACCCTAACCTTCTCATCTCTTTTAACGGCTTCCTCTTTTTGCTAAGCAAATCTCAGTCCCAACTACCTCTCCCTGAGAGGCCTTCCATGACCACCAACATTAAATCGTCATTGTAGGACATTATAATAGCTGAATTCTATGCACAGCATGCATTATAACTACTGGGTTTTTTTTGTTTACTTGCATAGTCTTTCTCAATGTGCTTCTAAAATAAAAGCTCTTTTATGTTTATTTGAGAGAATCTTGTCATTATAGCATTCTCATAGGGCAATAACTGAAACATATAAATAGTCAATAAGTAACTATTTGTGTCTTTAAACATGAACTTTATGTCAAGGACATAAATGTTAAATGTATCTTCCTCTATGTCTGAGTCTTTGAATTCTAAAGATAAACAGAGGGAGGGACACCTTGCTTATATTGGCATTCTATTAAAAATATGTCACATGAAGACACATTCTGTTTATTATTAACTAGTATTTGAGAACATATACAGATACTAATGAAACTAAGAAAGCCTAAGATAAGTTCAATTTATTTTTAATTAATACTGGAAAGACAGACAATAGAAATAATAGTCAAGAATATGATGTCAAATATTTATTAATAAACACTTGGCATTAGTATGGTTTCATATGGTTCAATTTTTGGCATAAAGTTCTTTGGTTGCAAGGAAGAACATGTGATTTACTTCACTAATAGAAATATCTCTTAGTGCTGGAATGGCTTCTTCCTGGTACTTCTTCTGCTGTTGGTTTTTAGCATAGCTATCTGCAAGAACAGGATAAAAAATTTCTTAGATAATTTCCTCTACAGTTTACTAGACTAATGTTTGGAGAATGACAAAGATCATATTTAACATATCTAAATGAATCTCTAAATCTCTCTTCAGAAGGAATATCCCATATTCCATTACAGAGGGGCCACCAGGAAGTCAGGGTGCAGTATAGTAATGACTAAACACACAACTTCTAGTTCTTTCATGCCACTCCCCACTATCATGACCCCACTCTATCTTACTAATCAGCCTAGATCAGAGCATGGCACTGGTATAGATAAGAGCTTGAAACACAGGGAATCCAGGACAGATAACCCCCTCAGGATCAACAATGGGAGTTGTCATACCAGGAGGGTAAAGTTGGGTGGAGAATGAGGGAACTGATCACAGAGATTGACATATAACATCCCCTCTGAGGGTGGGGGATGCACAACAGGAAAATGGGTGGAGGGAGGTATTGGTTAGTGTAAGACATAAAAAATAATAATTTATAAATTATCAAGGGATCATGAGGAAGGGAGGGAGGAGGAGGGTGGGAGGAGTGAACTGATACCAAGGGCTCAAGAAGAAGGAAAATGTTTTGAAAATGACGATGGCACCATATGCACAAATGTGCTCAACACAATGTATGCACGTAAGGATTGTGATAAGAGCTGTAAGAACCCCTGAAAAAAAAAAAGAACATCCTAATCAAAAAATAATCAGCAAAGTATGTTTTAGTTGAAAAAGAAATGAATATTCTAAAAAATCATTTTGTTGGGGGCTCATACAGCTCTAATCACAATATACACACACACACTTTATGTCAGTATTTACATCTAATTTTGGGGGGGAGCTCATACAACTCTTATCACAATCCGTACATCCATCCATTGTGCCAGGCACATTTGTTGCCATCACACATTTGTTGCTTTCTATTTGAGCCCTTGGTATCAGTCCCGCATTTCCCCCCTCTCTCTTTAACGCGCCCCCCCCCCAAGAAATTAATGTTTTATTAACTGCAAAATGATTCTTGCCCTATTTTCATATTTCTGAGAAACAAGAAATATAACCAGTCTTTGAAACTGTATTTAAATTAAAACCCCACAAACTATTAAATTGTTTGGTACTTCCATTCATGCAAATTTAACCATTTTCTCTCGAAGCATATTGTCTATTTGTTGTAATTCCAGTAAAACAATGTAGATATTACAGAAGGCTTTTAGGGGGAAAATTAAAGTACAATTGGTTTTCAACATACACTACACAGTCTCTCTTTCACACACATAAAAGTTGAAAAACGAGCCCAGGGAGTGTTAATTGATACTTTACATCTTAGAATCTATGCAAGTTCAGAATCTAACTTACCTTAATCTTTCAATTTGCAATAAAAGAACTTATTAATAAAACTATAAGAGCCGGCCACAGCTCTTCAAGCCACGCAGCTGGGGTAAGGGATGCACAATGATGCTGAGAATTTGAACCTCCCTCCTTGCCCTACATCCTTTCTCCCAAAGGAGGTCTGCAGATCCTTGTTTGCCACGCCTACCCCCCACTTCCCAGATGAACAGTGTCTGAGTAGGATCAAAGAGGTTTCTCTCAGACAAGTTTTTAAGGGACATATCATATACTTATTATCTTTATGGAAAAACACACCTATTGACTAGTGCTTCTCATCAGATCTAATTTCTTCCATGGAATCATGTCATCTTATGTAGTCACCGTGATATTCCTCCCAGATTCTTTTTCCTGTGCCAATGAGTGTCAGTGTGGCGGGCTGTGCTTGGTTGTGTTTCTGGATAAAAGCACTAACCCTGCACCTGGCCCTTGCCCTCAAGCACACTTACCCGTGATGGTGTGAATGGAGTCGAGTGGAGAGGTGCTCATCATGTTCATGCCGAATAAGAGGACGTACCCGATTAGTACTACAATAAGGAGGTATACTGGTAACGCGACCGCCCAATATCTGTAGAAGAGAGTATTACCGTAGGGAATCAACCCCCCAAACCACACTTGGCATATCAGGCTGGTCTGAGGAACCTGAAAAGGGCAGAGTAGACTGACTTCCTGTTGTTAGGTGTCATCGATCGGCTCCGACCCGTGGCGCAGGGCACCGTCCAGGTTCAATAAAGCACGGCAAAATAGAGTACTCCACAAGTGGCTCTCCAGGGTTTCTGAAATGGTAAATCTTTATGGGCACAGACAGCCTCACTTTCCTCCTGCAGCGCAGCTAGTGGGTTTGAACCATGTACCTTGAGCACTACCATTCCAACACATAACCCATACATAACCAGTTATTCGTTGTAGGGAAAAGATACCCCGAAACATTCTAATTCTCAAGATCTAGCCACCAGGCTAACAATCTAATTTTTTAAATTAAAATGAATTTTTAGGAAAGAAACAGACACATCATTCCACAAGGCTTATAGTAAAAATTGTAGTCTGGCAATCCACCCATCCCCGTCCTGGCATCTCATGCCCTAAAAGCAAACATTTCCACCACCTTAGCTATTTCTTCTGATATTCACCTCATTTCGTCTGTCGAGTTAAAAAATGTCAGACAGTGTCACTTGCTGCTCGAATATGAGATGGAGCAGTTAGCTCTGTTGAGCTCAGCCCTCTCACGTCTCTGAGAGTCTGACTCTACTTACATTTCCAATTTTGGTTCTAGCAGCACTTTTTTAGACTAACTGTGCCTATGGAAACAATGTAATGGGACACTGCAATGTGACTAATAAAATGTAACCATTTGCACTGCTTTGTTCTGTTTTTCCTGTAATGAGTCATTATACCCTTTTGCCAATGTGCTCCCTTTCCCCATCCCTGTCAGGACTTGAGCCGTGGACTGGCTGACAGGCCTGTGAACCACCTCTCAGTACCGGTCAGTTGGTGCAGCGCTCCATCTTACCCTGCTTTGTTGGGAACAGCCCTCCTGGAGCCCCCCACCCTTCCTGTCCCTGGTTATGCGCTCAGCGGACACAGAGCCCACAGTCTAGAACCTCATCCCTGAGTCTCTTGCCTGAAAATGCTTTTGTGCTTCCTTCACGATCACTGACTGCACAGCCTTTGCTCAGCTTCCCTGAGTGTTGACATCTCACTGATCTCTGGTACACACTTCAAATGTAAGATTACCTTTCCCTTGAGGTCAAAAGTGAGTTTGCTTTGGTACTGATGTCATTAGGATTTTTTTTTTTTTTTATCAATCCAATTTCATCCGTGCCATTTTCATGTTCTAGAACCATTTTCGGACAAGACGTGGCATTTCACATTTCCTCAGTCCCCTCTAACCTCCCACAGTTAGTTTCTCAGTCTTTCCTGGTCTCTGATGACCATGACATACTGCTCAGGGGTTTTGCAGAATAATCCAAATTCGATTTGTATGTGTTCCAGGTTTTCTCATGATTAGAGGAAGATTGTGGGGCCTGGGGTTGAACACCTTAGAATACCTCACTATTTACACTGTGTGACTTATCACTGGCTAATTAATAGCAACCTAAGCTCCATCACTTGGTTCAGGTAGTGTGTGCCTGGCTTATCTATTGTAAAGTTATTATTTTCCCCTCTCATTTTTTTAGAAGCAAGTTAGCATGACAAGAGTACTCTCACGGGGAATTCAGGCACACCGCTGCCAGGGCAGTGGTGCCGTGGGCAAGCTGTGGTGGAGCTGTCTGCTCCAGTAAAACTCTGCCGTCTTAGCGATCCACTGGGGGAATGCCACTCTGTCCTAAGTGGTGCTGAGTGCGAGTCAAGTCCACAAGAGTAGAAAATCACGGTGATTGTATGTAGGCAGGCTAAAATGATCAGCTTGAAAGATTTTGTGGGAAATAATTTTGGGGCCAGGAAATGATGATGTCTACCCTTAAAACAGTTATGTCTGTTCCTTTCTTAAAATTTATTAAAAGATCATTTTATTGGGAACTCTTATGACTTGTTATAATCCATACATCGATTGAATCGGGCATGTTTGTGTATGTTGCCTTCACTCTTTTCTAGACATTTAGTTTTTACTGACCCCTTAATATCATCTCCTCTTTTTTTCCTCACCCCCCTTATATCTATTTAAAGTTTTACCCATCTTGCTTGAAGCCATTATGCCCGTGGTATTTTGCTTTATTAGTGAGTTTTCTGTTGCTCATCCCTTTTACACTTATTAGTTGTAATTCCCCTGTAAGGAAAATATTTGCCCCTTTTACACTCATGCACTTATTTATACCAACTCGGCTTCATAAATATTTACTTTATTTTTTGGGTTACATTCTACTTCTACAATCATTTACTTTGTTGCTCTAATGGTCTCATCTTTGGTTATCAGAAGGTCCATCAGGCTGATTCCTATGTCTTTTGACATGCTCCAGTCATTTCTTTCTTGGAAGAGTGGGGGCCACTTCTTTCCCTTGTGGCTCCAGAATGTTACTGGCTGCTCTGGCAGTTTCTCTGCCCTAGGCCATTGGGATGCACCAACCTCTCCACAGGGAGAAAGATGTGGTTTCCACCTCCCAGTAAGCTCTCGAAACCCACAGGTCACTTTTACTCAGCCCTGTAAAGTCACTATGAGTCAGAATTGGACTGGATGGCAATGAATTTGTTTTTTTGGCTCCAGGCCTTGAACTAGCCATTTCTTCAAGGACCTTTGGCTCTTCTGATGGGAAAATGGTATTTAGAAAACAACCACCAGGTACTAGGTGTTTCCTTCATTCTTGACTGACAGTGTAGCACAACTCATAACCACTACATCACCAGGGCTCCTTGCACAAAAATATAGGCTGCAGACACATCCTCTCTCTTGACTTTTATCATCCATTGTTGCTCCTGAGAGGGTCATTCTGATTCATGGTTAGTTGTAGTTGATCTTCCTTTTATTTTCAAGTGTTCTGGAATTTTTTAAATCATAGTTTGTTTTTTGTTTTATAATTAAATTATCTTTTCTCAGTTCTTTAAGGATTTCACGTTACTCAAATTACTTTGTTTCCTCTGTGACCTCTATGAGGCCTTTTGTCCTTCACCTTCCATGCTGGAGATTTTGCTCTGACGCCTGGTGTATCATGGTTGTCGACCCATATTTAAAATTAAAGTGCTGACAAGCTAATTGGAAGCTGTGTGTGTGTGTAGGGGGGGGGTAGGCTGGGGGGGAGGGGCGGAGGGTGAGGATCGTTATAAGCAAACAAACCATTTCATTAGAGAATCTGCACATGCAAGAAACTACAAATGCTTTCTTTTGAGCTCCTCACTCTCCTCAGGGAGAAACTGCCCGTCTTTTGCTGAGAGGAGCAGGGTGGCGTAAACTTGGCAATCGCAAGCCTAGGGGCCTAGTAAGGAAAGGTGCTGCGTAAGCATCTCATTCAGCAATGCATGCTTTGTTTGACTCAGTCAGTTTTCAATTTGGTGTCTTATTTCCTTGTTCAGTTAGACCTAGTGTTTTCCAGGTTAGAGTCCCTCTTTCAGTTCCTCCAGAGAGGAAACACTCCTGTCTTATTCCAGGACCGGGTGGGGGTCGGCAGGGCAGTGTGGGGGGAGGGATAGCTAGTTTTGGAGTTTTCAAGGCTTGGAGGGGGCGGGAGTCTAACTGAGGGACTAACTGCTCCTTAAACATGGTTTTCAGCCTAATCCAGAAATACCATGTTCAAAAGTATCTGCTACCTCCAGTGGCTTGGTCTTTCCAAGTGCTAGAATACAAATATTCTCATGTGTTTCTGTCACCATTATTGATAAGTAGAGACTAGGGCATTTGCCTCTATCACTTCCCTTATTCCTGTGGGTTTATATGCTCTCAATTTTTCTACCCTTATTTAGTGAGATGTGGGGGGGGGGGCAGGAGGAGGGAATGGAGATAAATATATGTGCTCAAATGACCAACTTAAGAGGCTTAGCAATAAATGATGTTTAAAAAGTTTGCAAAATTTTATATTGTCATTACTATATCGAAAGAGGAAAACATTTAAAACTTGGAATGTTTTAATTAAGAAATATATTAAACTTACTTTTGTGGCCAGTAGGTTAAACCTAAGGAATATAGCCAAGATTCTGGAATAAAAGCCCATACAAGATACAGCACTGTAGAAAAATGAGGGGGGGGGGAAAGAGGAGAAATATTAATAAGGCATGCAGTCAACCTATCAAAGTTCAGACCCAAGAGCCTTATAAAGCGTTTTCTCGTTCACCTAGAAATGCTTTCCCCTTCCTTTCAGTTCTTCCAGCTCTGTTTGTGTCACTGTTATAACACGCTATGTTGTTCGGAGTCGTCAAGTCAGTTCTGACTCATGGTGACTGACAGAAACCCACAGCTTGGCGCGCGCCAGCTCACCCTGTTGCCCCCCTGGGTGCAGTCACTGTGCCCGCCTGCCCACCTAGTTGAGGGTCTTCCTCTCTTTTGGCCAGCTCTCTACTTAAAATACTTTTCACCATTACCTTCTATTACAATTGGTCTTTTAAGGAGATATTAATGCTCACGTGATATTTTAGGTAATTTAAGTCATGCCTTATCAGTTGCTGTCATCCTTAAACAATACCTAACAATTTGTTTTAAGTACTGCAAGTACTCAAGATTTCGTTCTCTGAGGGGTGGGAGTAATTATGGCATTCAGTTGCTCTAGGGGGAATTATCTGCCCTTGCTGCTATACGACACTTACAGAGTTTTCAACGTTATCTTACAGGCTAACTATCTTATCTCCTGTAATCCCAACACTTGGTGGGCCCCTTCACAGCTATCCCTAGGCCATACTAACAGATAACACCTGAACACTCACTTTAGGCTAGGCACCATGATATGTACTAACATACATGGTTTCACTTAGCCCTCAAAATAACCCTACACAGTACATGTATACAATTTTTGCAAATGAGGGACTGAAATCTTAGGCTACATCATCTGCCCACGGTAAATGGCAAATTCACATTTCATCCCATACATCATTTGTATCTTTATTTTATTTTTTTCTTTATTTTTTCTTTTTCTAATTTTTTTCTTTTACCCTAACCCTAACCCAACAACATTTGTATCAAGCATATTTGGACAC